>JAJJWM010000068.1:0-129539 GCA_021655865.1 Fusarium guadeloupense
CTCATTATGTTGCTAAGCATGGATGTCATGAAAGTGCGAGACTGGACTTACCTAGAGGATCCTCCCAATGACATTGGCCCGGCTCGACATCTTCTCCAAGTCTACAGCAAGATTCCCTATAATGACCTAGATGGCCACATACGTCGAGTTGTAAGTAAATGCCCCTTTATCATATCAAATGCATCAACTGACTCAATTACTTAGCGAGAGAAGGCCTGGTGCATTTCACAGTACCCTTGCGTTGGACGATGGAAATTTCTCTACATCCCAGATCCCAAGGATCCTCGCTACCAGCAGGCTCTTTTCCGCCTCAATGTCGCCGGCTCTAGAGATGTTCTTCTCGATCTGGGTTGTGGTGTTGGACAAGTCATCCGCCAATTCCGCGCAGACGGAGTTGATGGTGCTCAACTCATTGGTACAGACCTACAGAAGGAATTCATCGACATTGGTTACGACTTATTCCAGGATCGAGATACGCTCGGAGCTAGCTTTGTTGCTGGTGATATGCTGGACCCTACTGACAAGCAGATGGCTTCTTTGCGTGGTAAGATCACAATGGTCCACGCAGGCAGCTTCTTCCATATTTTCAACTGGATTCAACAGCTCTACATTGCCAAACGAGTCGTCGAGTTCCTCAAACCCGGCACGAAAAACGGATTGATATATGGCCGTCAGGTCGGCACGAATCACCCAGGACCGACTTCGAGCAGCACTCTATCCGCCTATTTGCACGATCAACAGAGCTTTCAAAGACTTTGGGATGAAGTAGGAGCCTTGACCAAAACACGATGGCAGGTACAGGTCGAACCGACTGGAGAGCCCGTCTCCAAGGTCCCCGGCTTCAGCAAGCATGCATTCCCTGTCAATTTCACCATCTACCAAGTGTCATGAGAAATTGCTATGTAATGCACTCACAACACACCTCCGGAATAAAGCGGGCGATGATGCTAGGCCCGGTCATGCCTCCTTTCGCGATCCTATCCGGAGAGTTCGACCCTACGTCGCTTAGAATTCCATAAGCGGCTTGTCTATTTTGGGCTGGCCAACATTTCAACTGAAACTAGCGCCAATACGCCCGCTTTTACGAGTCGGATCGGCGGGAATGAGAGCAGAATAGAATAGTGAGAACCAACTATCGGCATGCTCGGCTCGTCTAAGCTTATTATGGGCTCGGCGGTTTACGAGAAGCAACCATGGACTGTGCCAACAAAGTCCTTTTTGGCTGAAGAGAAAAAGCCATTCAGGCTTGACCGGCCTCGACCCTCCGCTCTGGCGCCTACGTTAGGATTCTTTCGCGGGGAATCGAATAGCAGCTTGGACCTACGGATGCTCTCTTGAGTATTCGACCCTCACACCTGCTCGCGCACGGGCTTATGGCATTTTAAAAGAGTGCCATACGCTATGACTGCTCACTTTTTATTCAATATCCTGAGACGGATTGGTTGACGCAGAACACCTAATAATCTGGCATGAATAATGCAAATTGTATGAGATTAGGCAACACGTGGTGTTTTGATTGATCCTGGGCTGCACTTGACTCACGCCAAGGTAGCATCTCTTCGAGCGTTTTAATGAGTTTGTATAGAATAAATCGGGTTAGAAAAGTCAAGTTAGAATGAATTTTGGGATCAAGAGACTGATACCTACGTGACCTTCTTCCAGGTTTTGCTAAAATACATAGACACCACAGTCAATTCACATGTAGTCGATCCTTATGAGCTTTGAGATAGGTCACCTACCTTAGTATAGGTACTTTAGTTGTCTGCGGAATGGCGTTGCTCACCTGGAATCATCATTTCCATCTTAGGCAATTATACAAGCTATACATAGTCTGATAGGTTTATCCAGATACTAACATTAGATGTTAGAGAGCAGACAATGGCAGGCCATACAGGGGGAGTTCTGGCGCGTCAACTTCGCGCGCCGGATAAACACCGGCTAATACAAGCTCGATGCCCCTCCAAGCTTAGGAGCTGTATCCATCCCACTTCAGTCACCGGCACCTACTTCCACCGAACAATACTATAGGTATTGGAAGTGTTAATAATTTTATTCTTTGCCGATATTTATTCTTCTGCCTTAAGTTCTCACGTCGAATCTCTTGTCCAGGCCTCTGAGAGGCTGGCGCAAAAGCTCGCGCCTTCCTACCAAGCTATGCGCCTACAGATAATGCCCATATTCTTCCACAATGGACGGTGATTGGGATGAGGTATGCTCTTCTACACCTCTACAACATGAGACAAGGCGAGGGAAACGTCATAGTAGCTTCATAGCTACGATACAATATATCAGGTTTATCTAGATTTGCTGCATCGCGCACATGCTAATTCTGTGGTTATTTCAGGTCGCCCGGATTCCGTTTCCGCCTCCGGGCGTGCACGCGATGTCCACCCCGGTCACGACAATGACCTTCGATAACTCGCAGGAACTTCTCTGGACTGGGAACGACTATGTACGTCATACCCCGAGGGCTGGATTTGATGTGCTTATCAGTATCTCAGGGTCGAGTTACTTCGTTCTACGGCACCGAACTTCAACGATATACTTCCTTCAAAGCGCATGCATCCTCTGACGGCCCGGTTCGTCAAATACTCGTCAATGAGAAGGGTATCGTTGCTTTGGGTGCTAAAGATGTGCACATGGCCATACGGAGGGGACCACCTATCTGGCATATTAGGTAGGAGGCTTCAACTAATCAGGATCCTAGAGGGCTGCTGGGTACTGACAATTGGCAGACATGATGATATGAAAGATTTAAGATGTATGAGCTTTACGTCAAAGGGGACGGCAGAAATCATTGCCGCTGGTATGCAAGATACGATGCTTGTCATTGACCTCATTAAGGGCGATGTCGTCAAACAAGTCAGCAATTTTGCCTTCTTAGATTGATCAGTCATGTTAATCAGTCGCAGGTACCAACTGAACACCAGTATACGATAATGAGGCGTGGACGTTACATATGCGCCGCTACCAAGACTGGATCTGTCAACCTTCTAGACCCCGTCAGCTTTGCAGTTGTCAAAACTTGGAATGCGCACTCCGCCTTGATCAACGACATGGATGCCCAGCATGACTTTATCGTAACATGCGGGTACTCTTTGAGACAGGGCCAGAACTATATGCTTGACCCCTTCCTCAATGTCTTTGATATCAAAAAGATGTCCTCGATGCCACCCATCCCCTTTCCTGCCGGCGCCGCCTATGTCAGAATGCACCCCAGGATGCTTACGACGAGTATGGTTGTCTCTCAGAGCGGGCAGATACATGTCGTAGACCTTATGAATCCTAACACGAGCAATGTCCGACAAGCCAATGTCCTTTCATATCTAAGCATGTTCGAGATAGCACCCTCAGGCGAGGCGATCGCCTTGACAGATGCGGAATGCGTTATCCATCTATGGGGGTCTCCCACCAAACTTCATTTTGTGGACTTGCCAACTCCAATCGAATTCGCAACTCCCGAAGAGCCACTGCCAAATATCGAGTGGACCCCAGAAACGTGAGTTGTGCTGTTAAGATAATATTGACAACTTACTAACACCAGCAGACCGTTGAACTCGATTGGTATGCCTCACTATCGGGACGCTCTCGCATCTGCATGGCCAGACATACCTTGCGATGTCGGTGCGCCCCCCGTCAAGTTCGATTCCCAATTCCTCTCAGGACTCAAGGCCACGGAATTTGGACTCTATGGCCGTAATACCCGAGGGTTGCGAAGAAATCAGGCCGAAAACACACGCAATGTCAACAAAGCGGGCGGCTCTGGGCTCAAGGCCCCCAAGTTCCTCAGTGAAAAGGCCCGGGAGCTCGCTACATCCATTACCACTAGCTCTGATGATAAGGCTGACGAGCTAATCAGTCCTCTTGCCGACATGGAGATAGAAAGCAAGAAGTCCGAGGTTCCAGTCATGTATCGCAATGTTGAGATCAAGTACAGCAAGTTCGGAGTGGACGACTTTGACTTTGGGTTGGTTTTGCTTCATTTACATTTGAGCAAATGCAAGATGGCTGACCTTGCGCAGATTCTACAACAAGACCCGATACTCTGGGCTCGAAACTCATATCTCGAACTCATATGCCAACTCCCTTCTTCAGATAATGCACTTCACCCCCGTCATTCGGAACCTCGCCCTTCAACACGCTGCTACTGCTTGCGTAAGCGAGATTTGTCTACTATGCGAGCTTGGTTTCCTGTTTGATATGCTTCAGAAGGCTGAAGGGTCCATCTGCCAAGCAACAAACCTGCTCAAAACCCTAAGCAGCCATCCCCAAGGTATGTCGAAAGACAACCCGGTAAAGAAATCACTAACTCGTCCAGCTGGTCCGCTTGGCCTACTCGAAGAAGACCCTCATGGCTCATCTCTGAATGTCATGCTCCAGGGTCTGACCCGCTTTCTCTTGGATAAAATTGTTCAAGACCACAAGTCTATCAATCCAGCTTCGTCTGCCATGGACCAGGTCTGTTCACCTATGAGAATAAAAACATGCTGTGTACTAAACCATCCAGGTGTTGGCGACTTCCGCAACAAGCTCCATCAGGTGCATGAATTGTAGGAGCGAATACACGCGACCTGGATCGACTTATGTTAACGACCTACTATACCCATCTGCTGTAAGTAGAATTGTGACACGGATAAACAAAGGCTTATTGTCATATAGAAGGTCGGGGGTCGAAATGCCAAACTGCCGCGCATTACCTTCTCCCAAGTCCTCAAGAATAGTGTAGAGAGGGAAACAACATCAAAGGGATGGTGTGGCCGATGCCAACGGTACCAGACAATCGCAACTAGAAAAAGCATCCATAGTATACCAGCTGTGCTCATGCTGAATACGGCCATTACAAACCAAGATCAACGGGTGCTCTGGTCAACACCAGGCTGGCTTCCCGAAGAAATTGGAATTATCGTGGAGCAAGGGCAATTTTTCTGCTACGAAGGGGAGGACTTGAAGCTCCACCTGCAACGAGGCATTCACAACATCACAGTATATTCTTTGACTGGTATGGCCATCAACATCGAAAGTGGGCAGACTCAGAAATCGCATCTTGTGTCAATGGTCAACGGTAGGTCTCTCGCCTAGCACTGATGTTCATTGCTGATGAGATATCAGTGGCACATGCGGAACCTGAAGCGCCAGGTGAAAGTCGATGGCATCTGTTCAATGACTTCCTGGTGAGGTCAGTCAGCACAGAAGAGGCACTTACTTTCAATACATCTTGGAAGGTTCCGTCTGTTGTTGCATACCAGGTGAAGGATCAGAACAACAAGATCGACACGGAATGGAAGAAGAATATCGACACATCGATACTCTACAAGGATTTCAAGTGTGTTTTGAATCGAAACAGGTGTTTTATATTGCTAACATTTTCTAGTCCAAACTCGGATCATACGACAAAAACATATCAGGTACTCAACCCCGAGACCGAAGCGCCTGGTCCTGAGACCATTGTTGCACTGGATACCGAGTTCGTCGCTGTGCGACAGCCGGAGATTGAAATGAATTCTGACGGTGAACGTGAGACGATCCGGCCAATAGTGTACGCACTCGCCCGAGCGTCGCTCGTCCGTGGTCAAGGCGAAGACGAAGGCATGCCGTTTATCGACGATTACATCAATATCAGAGAGCCAATCGTCGACTACTTGACATCATATTCGGGTATTACCGAGCAAGATCTGGATCCTCGGGTTTCGAAACATAGTCTTTTGCCCCTGAAAATGGCATACAAGAAGATGTGGATTCTTCTTAACCTCGGGTGCAAATTCTTGGGTCATGGACTAAAGCAGGATTTCCGAGTCATCAACATTCACATCCCTAAGTCACAGGTTATTGACACGATTGACCTCTTCTTCCTCAAGTCTCGACTACGGAAACTATCGTTGGCGTTTCTAGCATGGTATCTTCTCAAAGAAGACATTCAAATGGAAACCCATGACTCGATCGAAGATTCACGGACAGCGCTCAAGTTGTATAAGAAGTATCTCGAGTTCCAGGACGCCGGAATCTTAGAGACGATGTTACAAGATATCTATCGGGCGGGTCGAGACGTCAACTTTAAGCCACCTCGAAAGGATGATCAGCACGTGCCAAGGACAGATACGCCTCCTCCTTTGCCTGCTGATGGCTCCACGGGACCGGTAACACCAGTTAGGAACACAAACATTCTGGCGCAGACACCTGGATCGGCGTTTGGGGGTGGGTCTAACTGGACACCTGGAAAGGGATCGCCATTACCATAGGAGACGGGAGATGGAAAAAATGCCAAAAATCCAGGGAAGGAGGATGATTTGCTACTCGAATATTGAAGTTGGGTGTGTTGTGCCGAGCTTTAGAGGGAGTCAACTCAGCAGGTATTTTATGAGTAAGCTCTTGTACAGTACTTGAGGGATTGCGTCCAAGGACATATACCTTGGCGAATATCAGTTACTATCCGACAAGCGAAAGAATTAGCGTGTTAGAATAGAATTACTGTTGACAGATCTGGTTCTTCTTGATGCTAATATCTTTCTGCGACCGGTATTAGTTGCCTGAGTCAGGAATCTGGCATCAGGTGCCTTCCCCAACGTTGAGCTTTCGGCGAAAAGGTAAAGAGCAGTTGACAACCGGATTACAGCAGGAGCTCAAAAAGTTCAAGCCTCCACTCGACCTCTCTCTATTCTTTCTCTCTCGACCCAGTCTTTCAGCATCTTAATGCGTATCCTATCTTTCGTACTTTGATTGTACTACCTAGAATTTAGCACCCGAATAATCTTTGAATCATACTTGCCCTCTTTCTCGACGACATGGAGGGATACGATGACGATGCCGCGCGATGTCTTCCCAAACTCCCCAAGCTCTTTACTGCTCCTGAACCTCAGCCTGAAGTCGTCCTCTACTCTGCAATGGCCGAAGGCGAAAGCTCAACCAAAAAAGGTGCTGCTCACGGACTCAAAAATTGTGATGCGGGTGACGAAGACAGGCACGGACAGAACGAGGTTCAAATCGAGGCGACGCCCAACAATGTCCTTTACTCGACTCTTGTAAGCCCTGGTGACGGGAAAGCCATGTTCTAGAAGAACAATGACGCTGGAGAATTCTACAACGCTTCAAGAGTGAGAGCATTGGCCGCAGAAGAAACTCAAGGTTCGTGAGACCATATCACTTTGCCTTTCACCCTTAACGCTTCTATGTATGCAGATAGCACCGCTGCGGACGATGCTCGCAAAGAAATCGCAACTGTCGACAACATTTATGGGAAATCGGGGCACGACTTGGCAGATGATCGAACACAAGTACATGAGCAGGAAGAGTCGAATGAACAACCTGCCGAGCAAATCCCCAGTCCCTTAGAAGCCCAAGGTCAGCAGCCGCAAGCCCTTACAAGAAGCCGCGTACGCTCAATATCCGAAGCCGAACTGTACAACCTAGGAGCCATATACAGCCGGCTACAAAACGTACAAGATGATTCCAAGGCTGCTACCATTAGAAGTGACTCGTCTCAACCAGAAGATCTGGATGCCGAATCTATCAGCACTTTTGAAGCTCCTGAGGTGCCCCTCCAAGCGGAGTATCCAGCTTACTACATATTCGATCCTCGTCCTGGTGGCTCGGCATACTATATGTACAAAGCTGATACAGATGATGGCTACAAAACCGATAAGGTTTCTTTCAAACTCGCCTCACTTGAGCCGGCAGTGCATGTCTACCACATTGAGGCCTCAGAGAAAGATCAGCATGCACTGAGACGTGACAGCCATGGGACTTTCCGGCAGCTAGGCTCATCTAATGTTCCTGCAATAGTTCTTGACACTGAAAGTTCAGCTTCCCAAGAAGCAGAGACCAGTACATTTGAATCATTGTATGATGGCGACGAAGCTACCCAGAACATTGCCAGGAAAGTAAGCGATCGACTTCAAAAGATCCGGCACTTGAGAGGACACCTACACATTATAAATGGCAAAGGTCAACATGTTCCAGAGGCCAGAGGTCTATACCTCATCGGCGACAAGGACATCCGCGATGTTGTCAGCATTGTTTTGAACGAAACGCGGAACAATGAGCATATGGACGACCCTGAAAGAGCCACGGATACTACGGGATCTTCAGAAAGTCGCCCGTTACCAAGGCTAGACGAGAATTCAAGGGCTATATTGGTTCCTTCGCCCGCAGTAATCGATCCAGCCACAACCATTAGCTTGCCCAGAACATCCTACGCAAACATCAACGGAAATGACATGCAGGTTCACACCAAGACTCGAGGTACGGGATCAGATGCAACAACAACCGTTATCACACGTCAAAATGTTGCTGAGATCACTTGGGGTCCGGTCTATCCTGCAGACTATGACCCAAACTCCAGAGCACATTGCCGCACTGTCTCTGATTGCTGCTCTCCGATACATGGGGGCTCGCGTCCATGTCTTGATGACCGTCGACAGAGTCACCCCGCAGGAATCAAAGGCGAGTTTGTCCTACGACACTATGCCACACCGAAGAGTACAGCTGAGATACTTGCCGACATTATGTGCAACAAGAAATTCGAGCAACTGCAAAGGGTCAGCGATGGGACAGTCATCACTTCTTTCCCTAGATTTTTCTCACGTAGCGGCACTAAAGACTGGCTCAGTTCACCTAATGATGCCTCAGACTCGAAGAATGCAGCTACATCTACACTGTACTGTAAGGGTGTCGATGCTCATTGCGGCAATGATGAAGCGACCTCATCGGGGTCTCTTGAAGAGCTTTTGCAACCTTCTATATGCAAGACATCTCTCTTTGCTTCAAACCCATTCTATTCGAATCCAACCACAGAAACCACTGATACTAGACGTTCACCAACTACTCTTGCTGCCGAGAGAAGATTGAGTGCTTCGCTCATTGCAGACATTCAACGACGTCGCAGCACTCAGATAGCCGGCATTGAGGAGGAAGTCCTAGACAATCATAATGATCCACATCTAAGTCTGATGGACAAGATCAAACAAGAAAGCCACAAGTTCTTCCATAGACATCACATTCGAAAGCCTGATGTTTCAATCACAACTGCCGAGGAGGATGTTCCACAGCCAAGCAGTGTTTTGTGCTCGAGGGACAGCATCGTGAGGCAAGTCACTCCGGATCCGCCAAAGCAGGACTTGTCAGGAATATATGAGGCTATGACAGGAAGTAGGCTCAATGTTCCGCGCCAGGGGGAGCACACGTGCTCAGAGGATAATCAGCCGCACGTTTGTGTAAATGATATGTCTTTCAGTCGAGATAATTCTCCACCGCAAGAAACAATCTAGAGAAGGGAAGAGCATGAAACCTTAGCAGCATGGCATACCTGTAAAGTTCGTTCTTAATAGCAAAATACCTATTGCCCTTTTCTGACTGTATCGCTCGATCGTGCATCAAGTGTCTATGTTGCGCTGTGAAGTTTGGTTCAGTATGTAGATATTACAAGTATGTCTATCGCTTAGAGGGACGATAACGAGAAGTGGACTTGGCATTATAGTCACCCGTTCATCAACCTTGCTTCAATTATCTGTGAAATCTCAACTGTAGAGGGGAGATTCGTAGTGTTCGTCGGCGAGTTACCCTGCACACAACCGCTTTCGAAAAGAAAGAGAGAACAGCACATATCAAGCTCAAAACATATCATCATATCCATTTACTGTCTATTTAATCCAAGCATACACATCTACACGGCTTTGCTAGCCCTGGCCTTGTTCTCCCTGTGCCTCTTCTCCTTGGCGGCCATCTTGCGTCGCTTCATCCACGACCTGTTGAGATCCCTTCTGTTTTCCCAGAACCAGGCCTGGAAGTCGCTCGAGCTCTGCGGGCCCGACGCCTCCTTATCATTGCCCTCGTCGTCTTCGTCATACCCATGCTCTGCCATGTCGGCATCTTCCTCCTCGTCCTCCTCGTCCTCGGGCCAGAAGTTGCGCATACGGGAGGGATGCGCTGTGTCGGGCGTGGGTGCAGCGCTTCTAACGTTGCGCCATTCAAGGTCCTGGCGACTAAAGGGCGTCATGGGGGCGG
Source organism: Fusarium guadeloupense (assembly GCA_021655865.1). Taxonomy (NCBI): domain Eukaryota; kingdom Fungi; phylum Ascomycota; class Sordariomycetes; order Hypocreales; family Nectriaceae; genus Fusarium; species Fusarium guadeloupense. The sequence continues at coordinate 9,997 of JAJJWM010000068.1, forward strand.
GCGTTGCGACGGCACGGCTGGCGGTGTCTTGAACGTCTTCCTCTTCGATGTCGTCGTTGTCGCCGCCGCCAAAGAAGCTAAAGGGCTCGGCTTCCCTTTTGGCGGGCGTCTCTGTGGTGGCTGCTTCGTCGGGCTTGGGACGTTTGTAGAGGGCCTCGAGGGGGTGGACTTTTGTGGCGGAGGGTGTTAGGGGAGGGGGTATCTTGATGGTGAGGCTGCGGGAGGAGCTTGAGGACATAGGTCTTGAGGTGTCGTCAGCTTTGATGGCTGAGAGGGGTGTTGCTTGCTGGGGTGGTTCAGAGGTGTCTTGTTCATCTTCGGAGGAAGAGGAAGAATCGTCTTTATCTTGTTGAGGAACGTCTTTGGTTGTCGTCTCCTTGACCTTTTCTACCTGGGCATCGACTTGCATCTCATCCTCACTCTCGTCTTCATCCGAGGAGCCGCTGCTGCTGGTACCACTGCTGCTCGTGCTGTCGTCATCCGACTCTTCAACCGGAGGAGGCGTCACCTTCTTGACCTTTTTCTTCTTAGGCGCAGGCTCAAGGATCTTCTTTTCCTTGACGATCTCAACCACGTTGCCATCCTCGTCCACCCAGCCTTTGCCCTCGACGTACTCGGTCGCTGTGTTGGACTCGCCCTCGCCGACAGAATTCTTCAGAAAGCTCGGGAACTTTGTCGTCTTTTCGAACTCGTGGACTGTCACCTCGCGTGCCTTGCCCTTCTTCTTGCGCTTCCTGGGCTGGTCGTCGTCCGCGAGGTTGGCGATGACGTTGGGCGGCACCTTTGTCTTTAGCAGACACTCATCGCCGTCTGTGTACTTTGATTTTAGGCGCTTTTTCTTCTCCGTGTGCTTGCCGTCTTTTTCCTTTTCCTTGTCCTGCTTGCTCTTCTTCCTCCTCTGGTCGGCGGGCTCTGTCCAGCCTCTCTTGACCTTGCGGTCTGTCAAGGCGACACCCTCGATGACCTCCGGATCACGCTTGCGTTTCCTCGACTCCTCCTTCGATTCCTTTGACCTCTTATGCTTCTTCTTCATCTTCTCGTCCTCTTTATCGAGCTCGCCGGTAGGTTCAACTCTCTGCTCGGGCCTGGCCTTTTCCACCCGCAGCTTGTTGCCCTTTAGCACAGCGCCATTGAGCTTCTTCTTGAGCTTCTCAGCCTCCATGGTTGGCAGTTCAACGTAGCCGTAGCGCCGCTCGGGAAACGTCTCGATGGTGTGGTAGGAGATGTTGCGGGCCTTGGGGGCGGCCGAGGCTGGCAGGACGATCTTGAGCAGGTCGGGATCGAGAGGGCTAATGTGCAGCCGTATAAAGTCGCTGGTAGCAGCTGAGGACATTGCGCTGCAGAATGAGCTGTCGTGTGAGGTCGTGCGACGCTAAAAAGCGCCTTTGGAATGGTGATGCCGCTTTCAAAAGAAAAGGGACGAGCTTTTGCGATTTGGAAGAGAAAAAAAGTTCCAGGGATCGATGCGCAGCTTCTGATTGGTTGAGATGGAGTGACGTTGATCCGTCTAGTTCAAGGTCAAGGGAACGTTTTGGATGAATCAGATAAAACAAAACAAGAAAAGAAACATCCTGTCATCTTTAAAGTACAAAGTCAAGGCTCTATAGTTGAGTGATAGTCTCGGCTTGGTTAGAAAAATTCTGAAACTTGAGTGACATTTCCTGGTTGAAGGACGTCTCAGTTGCCGCTTATCTATCAACTCCTGTGTTACAGATTAGTTACCCAATCGGGAAAGTATACCAGAGTCTGAAGCACTAGGACTTGACGAACTGTTAGAGACGTCATCGGATTAGGAAAGAAAGCTATAGCAATGTTACTATACAAGGTTGTGATTGTTCTAGACCATCGTCTTGATATTCTTGAATAACAGAGACAGGGGCTTGAGGATATCCTTGAAACTCTTGGCTTTGTTACCGGAACAGTTTGCGTCGCAAAGACCTTTATCACAACGGTTTGATACAGGACTTGTCGGATATACTGGGCTGGTCGGAATAGAGGCATGGTCATGTTTAGGTTGTTGTATCACAACCAAGTCAAGTGTATGCCTTCACAGGCCTTAGTTAACGATGGTGACATATAATCTCAGCTTATAAAGGGCATCAAGTTCCTATTCAGTTAATCAGGTTCAAATACGCTCAGCAAATTTTTATTTGTACATGCTTTAGTCCTCTGGAGGACAGTTCATTCATTGTACTTCAGCATCCGAATTTAGCCATTCTTTTTAACTCTTTATGAAAATGCACTGTTTCACTTTTATAGCCTTGGCTGGAAGTGCTCTGGCAGGTATGAATATCATCCTCTTCCACAACCCTCAACAAAAGAGCAAATCATCTCACAATCTATAGCACCTCCCTTAGCCAAGCGGCAAAACCCCTGCTTCGTTACTGGCTCCCAAGCCCTCCCCGAAGAAGTCTCCTTCCAGGCCGCAAATCTGGCCGCTGTCGTTACATGTGACACTTCACAAACAACCATCGACGGTGTCCCAGACGTTAGCTCTGGCGGCGTCACATTCTCTTCGATCAACTTTGCCGAATCAGGGCAGACGCCTTTGGCTTTCGCTCTCGATACATTTGCAACGACTTCTCCGCTGGCGGATAACGATCTTCAGTCGTTTCAGAATGAGCTCAATGTCTACCTCGCAACTGAGGCGGGGTTAAGGTCAACTGGAGGGTCCCTTGATATTAAGGTCCCCAAGTTCTTTTTGCAATTTCAGATTGCACGCATTCAACAGGCACAGGGTGTCGTGTCCGACGATCCTGGCATGACAGTAGATCACCAGCTGGGCAAGGTAACCAAGAATGCAGCTGGAGAGGATCAGGCCCTTCTTGACCAAGTCAATGAATTGGCTATCAACTTGAACTGAGTGAACGCTGTACAATACAAAACTGCTCCCTTTCCCCCTCCCGAATCATACAAGTGACTTTGAGTCAGTGATCATTATAAAAATACACCCCATCATAACAATAAGAGAGGAGAATGAATGCGCCAAAAGCTTTCTCAGCAAACACCTACGTCCCTCATGACCTTAGCGCCAAAGAAATGTTTTCATGAAAAGCCACGGAACCAAGGCTGAGGGTCTTGCTCTCTTCTATCGCCTCCAATAGCCTTCCACCAAGTATCGGTACTCCAGCGAATGATGCGCTCAGCAGCGCCTGTGGGTGTAAAGGCTGGACGAACATCAAGGTAAAACACTGGGTCGCCTGAGGGGCCCTCAGGCTCGCCAGAGTAATAGTCGATTACATATCGAACCTCTTTCTTCTGGCCGTTGATATCTCGTGCGACATACCAGTCGTGTCGGTCGAAAGGAGGCTCGGTGCTTCAAGTATGTTAGTTGCAGAGTCTATACATGCCCGTAAAAAAGATAACTTACCCAAATTTAGAGGGATAAACCCAGCCTAGAACTTGCAGCATGGTGGCCTTAGGAGTCATCTCCTTGGGCCGGCCCTGGAAACGGACGAGGCTTGGTACGGCATTAACATCAATCTCCTCCCACTGTCGGTCAAGCTCCTCCTGGGCGTGAGCCTCGCCCCTCTTGCAGACCTGCCATCCTTTGTAAAGACCCCGAGAGAATCGCTGCTCCCAGCCGAGAATCTCCTGCCATGCTCCTTCATTCAAAAAGTTGTGTACTGAAACCATGCCCTCAACAGCGGTGATATCGGTGTCGGTGTATCCCTTGCGTAGCAGCGCATTGTACATTTGCTGGGGAGATGGGTATTCCCAGTTGCCGTCTCCAGAGCCCTTGGGAATGGTAGATGCATCTCGTGTAGTCGGCAGAGCGAATTCCTGATTAGGTGCTGGTTTCTGGGATAGATCGGGGAACATGTAGTTGAGAGGGTTCAGCTGGGAGATCAATGACTTGGGCTTCTCCTCTGTTCGAGCATCGTGGGGGACAGGGCATGCTGAGGCGGGGAGATGAGCGGGCTTCTGGGTTTTGGTCTCGGGCTTCAGCGCATCGTGTGACTTTTGGTGCATAGGGCAGCCAGGCTAAGAGAAGGTCAGCGATTGAGAGAGAATGAATGAGGGTAGGATCGTACTGGAGGCGCCTTGTCGTTGGTGGCCGGATGTCCGATGGGGACATGGACGGCAGCAGAAGTTGTATCTGCCCAAAACCAACCCATTGTGAAGGTTTCAAGGTTAAATGGTACTTCAGATGTACGTAGCAGACCTTAAAGTCACTCGGCGCCAATAGCCAGAGTACGAAGTATTAAAATCGAGTGTTCGAGATGGTCGTTGGTGATGATGACAAGAGTCAGGATTTGGAGTTGGGTGACAAATGAAAGTGCAGGAAATTTACCTGACGATCTTTCTTTATCGCCGCCTATCAAAAATTTAGAGGCTCAAAAGAGGCAAGACCGGGGGAAACCGCTAACAGGGATTGATAGTCGTTTGTTAGCACGTGTTTATCCGATCTGTTCCATGCACGCACTTTGTACGTCACTTTCCTTAACACTACGACGTCACTAACACAAATACCAATTGTTAGGTCACTCAAGTCTTTGCATCATTAACACATGCAATCGATTCCCTCTAAAGACTCCTCGAATGCCATCACCATCAGAATTTTCCCGAACATGAAAGTGTTCGCGTCTATACAATTCGATTACGGCACACTCCCTTTGTCGAGATGAGTGCTGGCTCTTTAATAGGCCGGTTCTTCGTCCACCCGGGCTTCCGAACATCTCCCAATGTCAATACCCATGTCAGGTTCCATGTTGCGCTCCTTAGCCGTCGATTCGTCTCCCAGAGCTCCCGTTATTCTCGATCCACGAAATGGACCACCAACGGACCGAAACGACTGGCGCTGCGTGCATCTGGCGGTGCTGCGGCACTAGGAACAGCAGCTTTTGTCGAATTGTCGCAACAAGAGAACGGCAATGATAGAGAAACAGGGGAGAGTCGCATGCTTGAGGTATCACGAGCCGAGGTGAAAAAGGGCGTTCCTGAAGAATCTCGCGGTCTTACACGATTAGGAGAACGCATCAAATACTTGGTCGATTTGTTAATCATCGAGCCCGTCTGTACCGGCTTCCGTTTCCTCCAGCTTGTCGTTATCTTTGTCCCTGTCATCATAACAATTCCCGTTATTTACTTTGGAAGGCGACAACCCGATAGAGATAATGAGCGATCAGGCACTCTCTGGTGGTATGGCTTTTTAGTCAATGAGATGGAACTAGCTGGCCCAGCCTTTATCAAACTTGGACAATGGGCGGCTTCGCGGACTGACATCTTCCCGACTGAGATGTGCGAGATCATGTCCAAACTCCACTCGAATGCGCCCGCCCACTCACTTCATGCTACCCGCGTGACCGTCGAGGCTGCATTTGGAGGCCGTGCCTTCGAGGATATCTTTGACGAGTTCCACGAGAAACCTCTTGGAGTTGGAGCTATTGCGCAGGTCTACAAGGCCAAGCTGAAGCCCGGCTTGGCCAAGCCAGACAAGCCCGAAGCCGATGCCCATGTTCCGTACCCGTTGGCCCATAATGTGAAGCGCAACGTTGACACGGTTCTCAAGAGCTCGCCGCAAAGAGTACCCTCAACCTATGTCGCTGTCAAGGTATTGCATCCGTATGTGGAGAGGACCGTTAGGAGAGACCTCCGCATCATGGGGTTCTTTGCCTCTCTCCTCAATTTGATTCCCACCATTGAGTGGCTTTCACTACCAGATGAGGTAGCTCAGTTTGGAGAGATGATGAAGTTGCAGCTTGATCTCCGTATAGAGGCTGCAAACCTGGCCACTTTCCGGAAGAACTTCAAGGACCGCTCTACGGCTTGGTTCCCCTATCCATATACTGAATACACAACCCGTAACGTTCTAATCGAGGAGTATGCCCAGGGCATACCATTGTCGGATTTTATGGAGAATGGCGGTGGCGTCTTCCAACACGATATTGCCGATGAGGGCCTCGACGCTTTCCTTCGCATGTTGCTCCTCGACAACTTTGTGCATGCTGATCTACATCCCGGCAACATCATGGTTCGGTTCTACCAATCCGCTCACCCAGAGCTCCGCTTGCGAAAGACAATGACAAAGGCCCATCCGGATGAGCAAGAGGACGTTACCGAGCAAGTCCTTGAGCGACTTCGACCGTACCGACATCGCAAGGACCCCAAGGCATGGGAGGCAGAGCTCGCCAAGATTGACGCTGAGGGTTTCCGACCCCAACTCATCTTTATCGACACAGGATTGGTAACCGAGCTTAACGCTGTCAACCGAAAAAACTTTCTCGACCTTTTCCGCGCTGTAGCTGAGTTTGATGGCTACAAGGCTGGCCATCTCATGTGCGAGCGTTGTCGTCAACCAGACGCTGTGCTGGACAAGGAAGTTTTTGCCCTCAAGATGCAGCATCTTGTTCTGAGTGTCAAGAGCCGTACTTTGGCCCTTGGCAACGTGAAAATCGGTGATATTCTGCAACAGGTTCTTTCCATGGTTCGAAACCACCATGTCCGTCTTGAAGGCGATTTCGTCAACGTCGTTATCAGCATCCTGCTTCTTGAAGGCATTGGTCGTAGTCTAAATCCTGACGTTGATCTTTTGAGCAGCTCGCTGCCGATTCTGCGACAGCTTAGCGCACAAAGCGGTACAGACATGGCCAAGCACGGAGACTTTTCCATGTTGGTGGTCTGGCTCGGACTAGAGGCCAGGCGGTTCATGCAGGCTAGCATTGAAGACGTGAGTTTCTTTGATCCCTTATCTTTAGACTAGCAGATATTAACCTTATCCAGGTCGAACGATGCGTCAAGTACGACCAACTCTCACCCAATATATAATTCTCAAGACACTTGTTTCAAACCAGCATATGCGGAGATGCAGCATCAGAGGGCGTACGGATATGATTGCATAGGAGTAACTAGTTTGTGTCGGAGTATATGAGAGGTGTAGCTCAGAGCTAGAGAAAGACATTTAGACGTATACATGAACTTGTTAAATTATAACATATTCGACTTTTCGCGAAAGAGTCCTACTCCACCAAATCTTAATGTGAAATCATTAAATTACTAAATCATAAAATGATGTCTGAAATGACATCGTCTTTGTCCATTCTCCTCTATACCTATGTGCATATCTGAGCACTTTCCTGTTCCCGTGATGCACCATAACGCCCCCTATCCGACCATTCATAAGTAAAGTTACAAACATACTCATAAACATTTGTTAATCTGTGCTGGCACTCAACTCCATAGACTTCTCCCACAAATTCCTCAGCAGAGTCGTTGTACCGTCTTCCTCTTCACCGTCGACGAGGCTTGACCCACTCAACCTATCCGTCAATCTACCATCGTCGTCGTTCCCGTCGTAGCTCGATGCCGCGCCGTTGGTCCGTACGGAATTTGGCCGCTTGGGGGTCGGGGGCCGTCGAGGGTCGGGCATGCTGACGTTGCGTGTGTGCTGCCGCATGGTGAGATCCATGGATCGCTTGCCGTTTGCGGAGGCGGTGTTGGAACGGGGTATGCGTAGCGACTTGTCCATGCCGGGGAGGTTGTTGAGGCGTTCGAGGGAGCGGGCGACGGGGTTTTGGTGTCGTCGGACGACGAGGTATTCCATGCCTGTGCGCTCCAAGAGCTTGCTGACACGGGGGTCCCGGCTGTTGCCGCCGTCATAGCCGGGCCCGCCGACGCCGATGAGCGGGGTGTGGCCGACTACACCTCCGACGCCGCCGACTGCTTGTCCAGGCTCAATGACGGAGCTGGCTCGCTGTAGGTTCAGTTTCTGCTGCGTACGCGATGCCTGGGCAGAAGGCGGAGCTGTCCGTTGGGCCGTCTTGGGTGCCAATGCGCTGTCGTCGACCTCTTCCTTTGGTGCGCTGGTGGGAGGCTCCCGACGTTCCTCACGATCGCCTTGCAGGCTCGTCACGGAGCGGGGTTTTTGAGGCGCATCGTCGAATCGGCGAAAGTTGTCTCGGGGCGGTCTATAGAAGGATCCTTGGCTTGTCAATCCAGAACCAGCAGCTTCGACGAACCGGGACGTCAGCTCATCCTGGTTACTCCCCATAAGAGTGCCCGATTCAGGGGCATCAGCAGAAGCTGGAGCAAAGTGCCGAGGGGAAATCTGCGCCAGGTCTGCGCTCATCTGGGGCGGAGCTCCGTGTGACGGGGTGCGCTGCAGAATACGGGATGTGAGATACTCCTTCTGATGCGCCGTTTGACGGTCCGGGCTTGGCGAGTGCTGGTGCTGCTCAGGCTCGTCGTGCTGGTCCTGGTCCGGCTGGGTGGAAGCGGCAGCAGGATCGCTGGGGCTGGCTGGTCTTGAGCCACGGTCGTCAGGGTGATGAACAGAGTGATTGCTGCTGTTGATAGAGCCCTTGCGGGAGAGATACGGCGAGTTAGACCCACTGGCATCGACCCATTCGTCCTCCTCGTTGCCCAAGTCAAAGTGGACCTGCGACTTGCCGCCCGAGGTTTGAGGTTGGTAGACAATTGTGGTGCTTGAGGCGCGCTTGAGTTCTGCAGATCGCGTCCGCTTGCCGACTTCTGTATGCGAACGATTGCGCTTGAGCTTGGAGTGGGAGGGGCTCTTTACGAGCTTGGTATGAGAAGAGCTCTTGTTGAGCTTTGTTTGCGACGAGTTTTTGGTGAGCTTGGTCTGTGACGGGCTGCTTGTAAGATTGCCCGTCGAGGAGTCGCGCGAGGAGAGCTTTGCGTCGCTGGCAGCTCGACGGTGGGAACTGGGACCAGCGGAAGTATTACGGTGATGATGCTGCTGCTGCTGCTGTATCTCGTCGGGGTTATCGGTATGACGACGGCTGAGCTTTGGCTGTTTAGGGGCGGATTTTGTAGCGGGACCTCGGGCGTGATGAAGGTGACCGACAGTGTGTTGTCGCTGGTGATGGCGATGATGTCGGCGATGCTGTTGATGTTGGTGGTGAGCGCCGCTGCTTTCGCTGTGCGAATCGCTCTCCTGATGGTTGAGCGGAGGACGTTTTGATTGGCCGCTCACGGACGATGCGCTGTCCGCATCTCGGGTGTGAGGCATGGTTGGTTTATTCGAAATGCGCACTTGGTGTGATTAATTTGATTGATTGATCGTGTTCGGACGAAGGAATTGAGTGTTTTTGAGGTGATTTTCCCCTTTGTTGTTCTCGAGATTATAACGTTATATTCCTCCTGACAGGTCCGACAACGGGACTGTTTATTATCATGGAATCGCAACAATGTAAAGGAATAGTTGTAGAGAATGGTCGATGTCGTGTCAGGATTGCCGCCCTTGTCAATGTGAATCAAGTTCCCGAATAGATTATGGAGCTCCCTTTTAACTTAAATTTATAGGGCTCCTTCGGGTGATGTCAATGGATCGGCCGAGAGAAGAATCGGTGAGGTGAGGGTCGAAGGTGGTGGAGATTGACTGGCGATCTTTCTGGAGAGAGTCTGGGGACGCAATGCGATGCGTAAGTAAAGAGCGTGGGGGAGAAGAGGGAGGAAGAAAAGGGAGGAAATTTTAAGAAAGAAGGAGCGTCGCGCAAAGGAGGAGACAACTTTCTTGACGTAAGGTAGTAACTAAAGGTAAAGCTCGGTATCCGTAGGCGAGCGAGCGAGCGAGCAGTTCCAGACCAGACCAGGCGAGGCCAGTGCCAGTGCCAGCGCCAGCGGCCCCAGACGAAACGAACAAACAACCTAATCAACTTATGGAACCCAACTCAACGGTCGAGAGATGGAACTGAACTAGTGTTGCCGAGACACCGAACTAGGAGAGAAAAGGTAATTTATGAAAGAGAATGTAATAATGAGGGGCAAAACTTTATCAATGAATAAGATTGGGCTTTTGTCGGCTACTACCTACAGTATGTGCGCTCTAAACAAGCCCGGCATGAAGCTGTTGATGGTGATGATGAAATGAAATGAAATGAGTTGAGTCGGAGCTAGAGTAAGCGAACATTACTACCTTATTAGGTATTGACCGAAGCCGAGGTTGAGGTTCAACAGACTTTCATCAGTCATCCCACGATAACAACAGAAAACACTGACGGGAACGGAGATGGAGACGGAGACGGAGCCGCAATCGGAACTTTAGGAATCTCCTTGTTGGGCATCCCGAGACCAAGACGAGGCCAGCCTCGGTCCGTTGAGTAACTTGTCACAACTGTCCACCGACGAAACACCAGAGTCGAGAGCACGATCATGAATGCGTCACCAGCAATACACTTTGCATTAGTTATCTGAACGGTGCCATTACTCGGAGAGCGGAAACATGGCCCCGGGCCGAATGAAATTTAGACGTATAATAGGTGTGAGTCTGTGTGTAGGTCATTCACCCGAACATTGTCTCCCCAAGACTTTCTTGTCGTTTCTTGATGATTCTCTTATCTGAAGATAGTCCGGAGTCTCAGTGATTCACGGATATTTCAGTAGATTGAAGTAATATCAAGAATGATTTCTATTCCATCTTGTCATAAAATAATGTGTGGACTTGCCTAAGATGTGTCATGTTTTTATAACATCAAAAGAGAGAACGTTCAATATTCTTTCATCAATGTCTGGCTTATGTCCACTCTTTTCATGGCGGGCCAAAGCTGGGGTGACTGTTCTTCCAATTACTGTACAGCCACGTGATCTCAAACTTCAATCTCCATCCTCCCGCGTCTCTCGCCTCGTCCCGCCTATCGCCCAAACCAACCTATCGCCGCTTTTATTTATCCAACGTTCGTCATAGCTCTTCAACTCGGAAATATTATCTATCACTCATCCAACGAATACACATCGCCAATCATGTCGTCCATCGCCGAGATTGAGCAAGAAAAGAAGGCATACCAAGAACAAGTGCGACGCCTTTGACCCCCGTATTTGTTGAAACATACTGACTCTCAATTCTTCCCAGTTCGATATTGTTCTTGGCCAGCTGCGCGACGATCCCGACAACGTCGAACTCAAAGCATTAAAGGAGGAATTGAACAGCTTCATCGATCTTCTTAATGAACAAATTGCTGAGCTTAAGCCCGCGCAGGCGCCTAAGCCCGCTCCCAAGCAGCCATCACCACCACCCCAGCCCGAGAAGTGGTCTCGCGAGAACCACCCCGCCTTTAAGAAAGCAGCTCCGGCCGAGGAAAAGGAGCAGGCTCCCACAAACTACCAGGTCAACGACACTGTCTTGGCCAAGTGGGTTTCTGGCGACAAGGCATTTTACCCAGCACGCATCACGTCCATCACAGGATCTTCGACAGACCCCATCTATATCGTAAAGTTCAAGACCTACGACAACACAGAGACGCTACGATCTCGTGATATCCGACCTGTTTCAAACAAGCGAAAAGCCGACGGAACACCGACGACTTCGGCACCCGCAACTCCTCCTGCTCCTGGGCTGGTCACGTCCGCGGGAGCGACGGTATATCCCGAGGCAAAGAAGGAAGCAGCGCAAGACGGCGAAGCAAAGCCTCCAAAGGCAAAGAAGCTCAAAGCCAAGAAAGAGCTCGAGAAGAACAAGAATAAGTGGCAAGAGTTCAGCGCAAAGTCCAAGTTTGGCAAGAATCAGAAGAAGGATAGCATGTTCCGCACTCCTGATGGTGTCCATGGTAGAGGTGAGCAACCCGATCCCTCTTGGCTGAGTAAACGAAAGTACTAACTCCCTTCACAGTTGGCTTCACGGGCTCTGGTCAAGCTATGCGAAAAGACCCCACTCGAAGCCGTCATGTCTATCAAGTGAACGATGAGCTAGACTAATCAGCATTTTCTCTTGGCAGGGCACTCGGTTCGATACTCAAAGGGCATGTGGGAGGCGTTTGGAAGTCACAGGAGCTTTTTGCTTTGTTTGGTAACATGCCTTGCATTTGATTGCGGCAGCTGCTAACCACTTATTTTTTCGGCGTTTATTCCAGTCATTTCTCAGACCAAAGTACAAGTACGTAGGAGCGACGCGGTCTCGACGGGCCAGCCGTGGTCAATTAAATAGCGCTTCATGGCATATTGTACTGTCCCCTTCGAATTGAGTGCATCACTAAGTTGAGCTGACAGGAACTTTTACTGTACATTTGTTCTACATTTCGACTGAGCAGAGTCAGTGGCTACTCGATGCTCAGGTCGATCTTGGGGCAGATATCTTGGGCTATCTTCAAGAAGGCATTTGCCCTCTCACTCGTAGGTTCTGCTACTACTGTGGGCTTTCCTCTATCGCCGTCATCCCCGATGTTTGGATGCAATGGAATATCACCCAAAAAGTCAATTTTGTGCTCCTGGCACATCTTTTCCACTCTCGCGTTAGATCCAAAGATGTTGGTCTCGCCGTGGCAGTGAGGGCACTGGAAAAGGGACATGTTTTGCACCAAACCAAGGATGTTGACATCAACCGTCTTGAACATGTTGATGCCTTTGACGGCGTCCTTGGTTGCCAGAGTATGAGGCGTAGTAACAATGACCGAGCCTGTTCAATGTTAGTACAAGTAAACCATGGATAGTCCGTAGGCACACACCGTCTAGGATAACCTGCTGTGTGATGGTCAACTGTGTATCTCCCGTGCCTGGAGGCAAGTCGAGGACGAGGATATCAAGACCACCCCAGTCAACCTCGTGGAGAAGTTGCTGTATGGCCTTCATCACCATGGGGCCTCGCCAGACGACTGGGGCATTCTCGCCGACCAAGTAGCCCATGGACATGGTCTTGACTCCATAGTTTGTAAGCGGAATAAGCTGATTCTCTACAAAATGTGAGCATGGAAGCAAGCATGTCTTGGTGCTTGAGTAACTGACTATTAGACAATCTTGGTTCTCCTGAAAGATCAAACAGGGTTGGGATAGATGGGCCAAAGATATCGGTGTCTAAGATGCCAGCGCGGTAGCCAAGACGGGCAAAGGCTAGCGATAGGTTTGCTATTCCATTCTGTTAGAATAGTTTTCGATTTAAACAATTGGATTTCATCAAGTACCTGCAACTGTGCTTTTACCTACGCCTCCTTTGGCAGATGATACGGCAATGACCTTTTCAACACCTGTGATTTTGCGGCGGACTGGACGTTTTGCCCAAGTTGGAGGTGTACCTGATCGAGGGAGACCCTATGGTACAGTGAGTAAGAGGAATTGCGTTGTAGTTCATCTTTATTGACTGACAAGAGGGTTCTCATGTTGGAGGACTCGTAAGCTCTGAAAGAGACGAGAATATGTTGGACGCATATTGATGAGAGGTCCGAGTATATGACAGCTCCAGATGAGAGAACAAATGCCTCAGAGAAGCAGGACAAATAATGATTATAAAAGATTCATATAAAACACTAAAACGTCTAAAGAAGACGCATTTTTGAATTTTTGAAAAGTCTAGGTCAGATATTGTACAGCACCTTGTCCCTCAGGCTGACGAAGTTCCAATGTCATGGATGGAGTTCGACGCTCTGGCGGCTCTACAGGGCACTATCCACTAACACACCACCTGCATCAATTCTGCCGCCTGTCACCGCCTAAAAGTTCAAGACCATCTTCCTAGAAAATTTCCAACGTGGGGGCCGCTGTTGTTAGGAGAAGAGCAGAGCTTTGCAAAAGAAGTCTGATAATTCAATTGACAATGACCAAAGCAAAGGGTCGCGCGAAGCAGTTCCAGAACTTGGACGAACCTATCGTCAAGGGTATGTTGTCACTTAATTTTAGCGCGACGGTGTCTAACCATTTCGAAGACTATGATCCCGAAGCCAATGTCGATGTGAGCGAGCACGGCAGCGGAAGCGAAGAGAGCGAAGACGAGAATGCGGGAACCGAGCACTATGTCTCTGTTGGAAAGAGTAAACTAAGGAAACAAGAGGGTGTGTCGCTTGGTCCCCAGTACCGAGGTTCGCGCGTCTCGCGAGATGCTCTCGAGGAAGAGAGTGCGTCCGACGACGAAGACGACCAAGATGAGGAATCGGGTGACGAAGAATTCGACGACCCAGAGACAGCAGACCTACAGCGCGACGAAGCTGAGGCCAACGATTCGGAAATCGGGAGTGATGATGCCCTAGGCGAGAGTGACGAGGAGCGCTTCAAAGAGTTTACTTTCCGCGGAAGCTCCAAGCCCAAGAAGCCTGCTCGCAAGAGAGCCACTGCTGCTGACTACATGTCTTCTTCGGATGATGGCGGCGAAGGAGGCGCTGGTGTAGATGGAGAGGAAGATGACTTTAGTGGCGCGGAGCTTGACGAGTCTGGATCGGAAGACGAAGAAATGGACGATGGCCTTGACGCCCTTGTCGATGGTGTTGGAGACTCTGACGAAGAGTCGGGTGAGGACGATGACGAGGAGGGTTCTGATGAAGGATCAGAGGAGGACGAAGATGACAGCGAGAGCGACGAGGATGACGACACCGCAAAGACAAAGAGTCAAAACGCAAGGCCCATGATGGAGGCTCTATCGACTCGACCTGACGTTGAAAAGGGTCTAGCCATCCGTCAACAGCGAAAAGTCTACGACGGCCTCCTCAACATCCGCATTCGTCTACAGAAGGCTCTCATTGCCGCCAACACCTTTGACGCCATCGACGCCAGTCCCGAGCCCGAAACAGAACCCTACGAAGCCGCGGAGGAGGCAGCCATCAAGCTTCTCAACACCATCAGCAGTCTCAAGGACAACTTTGGCTCATCTCGCGCCGGCGACAAGCGCAAGCGCCAACTAGATGTGTCAATGACTACGGATGAGATCTGGGAACAGATGCAGGCAGAGGAGCAGCGCTCAATCGAGTTTAGGGAGGACCGTCTGGAGAAGTGGTCTCGCAAAGTGCAGTCCGTCAACGTTACTGCACCAAAGGGTCTTGAATCGCGCAACAAGACGCTCATCAATGCGCTCAAGGAGCAGCTCATCGACCCTGATAACCGCCTCGCCAAGCGCTCCCGCGTGCCCCGCTCGTGCGCGCCCGCACAGGCAGCCAAGGGCGTGACAGAGGACAGCGACATCTACGACGACGCCGACTTTTACCAGATGCTCCTCAAGGAGCTCGTGGACCAGCGCACGGTGGAGGGCTCGTCAGGAGCATCAGCTGGTGCGGCGGTACCGACTGTGGTACTGACGGCGGCAAAGGACGTCAAGTCGCGCAAGAACGTGGACCGCAAGGCGAGCAAGGGCCGCAAGATGCGCTTCACGGTGCACGAGAAGATGCAGAACTTTATGGCGCCCGAGGACCGGCGCGCGTGGGAGCAGGGCGCCATCGACCGCTTCTTTGGCACGCTGTTTGGTCGCAAGATGAAGCTGGACGAGGACGAGAGCGAGGATGAGGACATGGGCGTTGACGCCGAGGAGGCGGGACTCAGGCTTTTCAGAAGCTGAAGAGACGAGGAAGAAAATATGTAATCTTAGATATCATAGACTTATTATTTCAAACACGACCGAAACACCACGCAGAGAGAAACATTGTTAACAACGCAGCGTGAACTCCCAAATGAACCACTGGTCCTCCCAGCGTTTTCTTTAGAGACGCTGCTTCTTCTCCTGCGCTCAAACGCATATAAGCGCGATAGCACGGCCAAACATGCCAAAAGGAAAAAGCGAGCGCGGCATGTTGAGCGACCTCGTCAAAAGTTCGACGGATAAAGATGAGTGCGATGAGGTTGCTCGCGAGTAAGAGACCGCCAAAGGACTGGAGTATCAGAGCTGCTGACGGAGGGAGAGGTTGGAGCTGTGATGAAGGGCGGAAGATGAAGGTTAAGGCGGCGGGAGTTTCGACGAGGACGTGTATTAGAAAGGGTATTGTTGCGGTCGAGGGCATTGTCGGAGTTTGGTTTGGCGTTGTTGGTTTCTTTGAGGTTGATACAGTTGAGAGGCAGGGATAGCTAGAGAGTTGTCGTGTTGATGAACTCATTGACTTACCTAAGCCGTCTTTCTTGAATACCCGCAATGACGACAGGGTGAAGCAAAATAATTCTCAAGCTTTAGAAATGTATTGTTAAATCTTGACTTCTTGTCCTGTAGCTTCACATATGTGAGTAGGTACTGTAAAGTTGCTTGCTCCCAACTCGCACAGAGCTCTCATCAACCAAATCATGCGTTAACTTTGAGCCAGCCACTGCCAACGAACATGCATTGTAGACCCTGTTTTTTTTAATCCGCATGTGCTATCAAATACGTCTAAAAGCTACGGTAACTTAGTATACAAAAGAATAACTATATCCAAATACCGGCATAGTTCTAACCGTTCAAGGCACGAAGCGCTAGTACATTTCCTTAAACTGAGGAAAGACAGTGCCGTCGCCAGCAAATATGCCATTGGATGCTTCGGACATATCCGTATTCGACCCTTGCTGCCCATCGTTGCCATTGTACTGGAAGCCATTCAGGCCTACATAGCCCTCAAACATTCGTGACATCTCGGCTTGAATTCTGGACCCGTTTTGAGCCACCGGGTCTGGTGTAGCTGTCTGTGACTGCTGGCCTGGCATTGAGGGCTTGCGGAACGACTGTTGCTGATCCATGTTGCCACGTGCAAGTCCTATCATTCCCAATGCTGCTGTTGACTGCGGGTCATCCTCAGCGTTTAGCCCGAACCGCGGTGCAACGTCTTTGAGTGATTTAATCGTGCGCCATAGCCGCTGTGATGCCCAACTCTTAGCAGATAAGTCTTTGACTAGCTCAAGAGCCATATAGAATTCTTCGCGGCAGGTGGCGCTGAATCGAACAGGGGCATGAACAGAGGCTAGGAAGACGACCGCGATCGCAGATGTGAGGAACTGGTGGTAAAAGACCTGTACACGTCTATATAGGTTGGTCGTGTTGTTGAGATGGCTGAGATATCGGATGGTATCCTTGGCGATATCAACAACACGTTCTGCTTGTGTAGGATGTGCCATGATACTCGTAGCGCTATGCAGTACAGGCGTGTAAAGCCAGATTCGCATCTGGGAGCTGTTAGTTTATACCCGAAGTGGTTCATTTTCATACTCACTTGATTCAGCCGTAAATATGTCCAGATTCTTAATCGTTGGAGATTGTACGAAGGCGTTGACGTGATGTGCTTCTCCTTGTCCCAGTTGCGAACCTTGACCTCTTCAGGGATCTGTTCGTACCATCGCAGTAGTTCTTGGTCGACGTTTTCCAACTCTTCTGACCGCAAATCGTGCTCAAGTACTGGGCCAAAATGAGCTACCTGTCGCCACACTTTTGCGCCTATTCGAGAATAGGTAATCATGGCCACAAGATATGGGTATTCCTCCTACAATCTTGTTAGCTTCGAGAGTCTCCAAAGGATGTCATGTTGATACTGACTGGAAAGGGGAGCTGAGAGTCGATCTCTTCATCCTGGACAACAAACGGCAGCCCGGTTGCAAAGGCCCATCGTCGATCCAGAACATATGCTGACCAGAAGCTAACTAAAGCGTTCTTCCGCTCCTCCTCATCCTGAATTCTCATGAGGCCTGACTTTTGATTGATGCCAAGCTCTAGACACAATCGTGCGACATGACCCATAACTCGCCACGCCAGGACCTCATCGTTGGAGAGGAATCGGTAGCCAGCAACAAGTGCCAACAATGGCAGCGTGGCAACATCTGCGGCCTCGGACATGAGCTTTCGGTTAAGCACTGTTTCCATGCTATCATATAACCGGATTGCCTTGTCGCTGTGCCCATGCTCTTCTACCACAAGGGCACAGCACATGATGATCTTGAGTTGCAGCGTCTTCTCGTCGTTGATGAGTCCTCTGTTGTTTTGTTGTCGCATGGATTCAAGGAAAGGTGCCAGACCCTTGGCATGGGATATAACGCTCTGGACATTCAGTACCGGGTACATTATACCAATCTCTTCCTCATGCAGACGGCACAAACGGACCATCTCATCTTTGTCAAACTCGTGAAGAGGGTCGGCTGGGCCTGTCATTGGCATACCTATGCCCGTGCCCTCGTTCATGTGCGCATTGTCGTCACCATCGGAAATGCCCTTATAGCCCATGTTGTTGATAGTGTTGTTGGCAACATCCAGACTAAAGGCCATGCTTGTTGGACCACGGAACGAGCCGTACTTTGAGTGGATACTTTCATGGCGATTGATTGAAGCCGAGCTATGAGAAGGCGAGGGAGCAATTGTCGAGGTGCCATGAGTGATAGCCCGTTCGCCGAGGGCAGTGAGACGGGCTGGTTCTGACTGCAGAGCCTTGACGGTCTGGTGCAACCAACCGACTTCATCTTGAAGGCGACCGATTTGCGCTGTAACTTGCTTGAATTCGTCCGAATCTTTGAAATTACTTGAGCAACAGTTGGGGGCATATAAGCAGGCCAAGTTGAGGTTTCCACATCGTTGACATGGGGTTTCACCATTGCATTTAATCTTGCGCCTTTTGCATTCATTGCTATATGTAGTCAGTGGACGGTCTTGGTGGCGTGTAAAGAGTCTGAATGGGACCGTGTCACAGAATAACAACAATCAACATATACAACAACGGGGTGCGACTAACCAAGCTATCGATATGTACTATTGCCGAGGAAGAACGAGAAGTCAGCCTTGATGATTATGAAGAATATGAGTAAAGAATGTGATGTAAGATGAAACGAGATGGACTATACGTCGATGATGAGACTGTCATATCAGGGACCAAAATCATGACGACCCAATTGATTGGATTCGGGTATGTGGTGCAACCAAAGAGCCGAGATGTCTGATATTGAAAGGCAAGGACTCGGTAGGCGAAGGTTGTGCAGTCCCGATGCTCTCGGATGACGCCCTCCTTGTTCGACTTTACCTCATCCTGTCTCTCAGCTTGTCTCATCTTATCTCATCTTATCTTATCTCTTTGATGTCGTAGTGACGCGGAAGGTGATGGTAGACACGATGAAATGTTAAGGACTCACTCTGTTTCTCTTGCTTCTTGTTTGCTTCCCTGTAGGCGTGGATCCATCATCCGTCGACTTCCTCTTGGTCGCATTGGACGAACTCATGGCAGGGGCGGAATTGTCCCCGACAGAGGCGGAACCTGGACTCGGGTGATTCTCGTAAGCAGCGGCAGAACCTGCGGAAGCTCCCACAGCGCTCCCCGGAGTACGTCCGGGAGTTCCGCCTCGTCCGGCGCCGGAGCCGGGGCCGAGAGACGGGCTTGGGGTGGGATTCAAGACGGGGACCTGCGCAAGGAATCGCAAGTCGCTTGCCTGTGTCTCGATCTGCTCCATGGCGTCGAAAGGGCCATGGGTAGTGGCGGAAGAGTCGGAAAGTTGCGAATGTGTAGAGGGGACTTGTTGATGCTGAGCGTGAGGGTGATGATGAGGATATATTTGAGAATGAGTATGCGCGTAAGTATGAGAGTGAGAGTGAGCGTTAACGTGGACTGTTAGGGGCGACGACGCGAATTGCATTATCGCCCGCTGAGTACTGCGCCTGCGCCTACGCCAGGTGCTACCGTCACTGCTGCCAATACCAGGGTGACGGCCTAAATTGGCCTCCACGTGACCCGAATACTCCCCTAATGTTAGAGAGGAAGGCAGTGTGTCCGTAACAACTTGGAAATCGTCAGCTCCAGCTGTTGAATAAATTTGTTCAACTGCCTGTTGAACTTGTTCATCATCCCCTAATAACCCAAACATGGGGGGGTAATAGCCCGTCGTCGATTCACCTCTTTTCATCAATCTTTTCCTCAATCTTTTCCTCTTGAATAAAGTTTTGTAATTTCCCCGAGTTCCGCAAAAAGAAACACCACTGCCGATAAAGGGAGTCTCGCCCGCAGCCAACCAAAAGCGTTTTTATTAGACGTCGCCTCATAAACCCAGAATCTTGTGATGGAACTGCCTGATTACTTCACAGGCACGAACGGTTGAGGCCCGAATCCGATGAACCCGGAAGGCTAGAAATTTCGTGTTCGGTTATTGACGGTAGGTCGTCTATGCCAGATACTGACTCTTGATTGTCAATGGCCTCCTGCTCCTGATCTTGGTTCAAATTTGCTTGCTAGTATCGTTCCTAGTGGCGTTGAAATCAACAATCTTTCAGCCGGCAATGAGAATACTGATTCTATGTGGTTACTTGGAGTCTTTGTGTATGTCCTCGCAATGGAATCATACTCACCAACTTACATGGCGCCTGGGAGCTATCGTATGCACATATACCAAGCTTATTGTTTTCCAAAAGGCGACATAAAAGTAGTATTATATTCAGGGGGCTTCTTGGGCGTGGTCAAACACGGGGGATGTTGCGAACTTAAACAACTGCTGCAATCCCCTGGTTTAACGGCTAACTGCCTATCCTTACTGATGGAGGCGGACGACGCTTCAGTTCTCTTGGTACTTCGCCCTTTCGCTCTCCACGCCCTCAGGTCTGTTTGGTAAAGTCGCTGAGCTTCTAAAGGGGTCTCCCACCCTACTAGCTGATACCATGTCAACTACCTAGATAGCGCGATTCTCATCCGATATCGCACCCTACTACACGCCCAAACGAATACATCACAGATTCCAAGAATGAAGTGACAGCTTCGGGATCTCGGCTGTGTAAGTTGTCAAAAGATCTTATCACGGCTTAGACCAACACAGCCGCTCTACGAGCTGTGCATAGGACTTGATGAATCTCAAAAAGCTAGCCCTTTCTTCTCATACGACTCGTGAATCTAGATCAAAATCATATCATGGGTTCGTCGCGCATCCGACGACTATCGGGGCCGGTCGTACTTTGTTAATTACCATGCTAGCGCGTGGAGGTGGTCTCCTTGTCGATCATGAGCTGCAGGGCGCTCTTTAACGTTACAGTAGAACAGGTAGGCTCGGCAACTTCCGCCTCCATCTTTGGAATTTGGAATTTCAGCGGCAGTTCAGAGTTCCGTCTCGCACAGTTTACTTTTATTATAGTTGTTCTGATTGTCACCTTCTTTATCAACACAGCCTGGACGCAACGTACCGTCTTGTCTGTGTCTTGGACTCGGCTACTTGGCCAAGGTGTGGGAATTCGGTACCCTTTCTCACATTGGAATATCTGACGTCTCCTAGGGCACGTTTTGCAAAGAAAGACTCAGGCGCATTGCCCCTATGCCAAACGTACAAGCGTACGGAGTATCTTAATGTCTACTGTTATGTTGCCCGCTTACAAAATATGATCACTCAACACCTCTCAACTTGCACCCCAACTCCATGCTAATCCAGATCTAGATGTTCCAACGCATCGGCTACAAAGGTCGCATATTGATCTCGCGACTTAGACGCCGGATCCTCCCCGGCCGAAGACCCGCTCACTTCGGAGCCCCACTCGCCGTCTCCGACCTCACTCGGTTCAGTCTCCGTCTGAACTGGTGTCTCTGGCGGCGTTTGTAGGCCAGTCACGCCGTTGCCATGATTCATGTTGCGCTTTAGCATACACATCTCGACAGTTATGCCAGGGCCAAAAGCACATCCAACAACGTAATCTCGTACTCGTCCGTCGGGTGCCATGGCATCCATGTCTTTGGAACGTAGGCGATTCATTACACTGAAGATTGTGGCGGAACTTGAGTTTCCGTGGTTGATGTAAGTGTCGTAGCTTGCTCGCATATGCTCTGGCGTGATGTCCATGGCTCTCTCGGCGCCGGAAAGGATGGTGGCACCGCCTGGGTGCATGGCCCAGTCAAAGTCGGCTGCGTTCTGGTAGTCTGGAGGGAGTTGGGGCAACGAGGATTTGAGGTCGTTGAAGGCGGGAGCAATGGAGGCAGCAGTGAGCTTGGGAACGCGCGGTGTGAGTATGACTTTCCAGCCTGTCTTGCTGTTAGTATTGCCCTACATTATTTCGAGGGGCTGAAGCTTACCGACAGGGTCAACATCAAAACCCAGATCGTCCTCGGTATCTGGTATCGTTCTGTGGTCCCAGCCGAGTAATTCATATACGGGTTCAGCAGGTTCACCGATACCGTTGCTCAATACAACCGCGCTACTACAGTCTGAGAACAAGCATGCGCCTATCCTCGTCTGCTGCAGCTCGTTGATGCTGTCTAGCTCACTTCGTACCATAGTGGTACTGACCTCTAGTGCTACACACAAAACGCGCGCAGGAAGGCCCCGTGCTTTATGCCCAAGAGCCAGGTTTGCGCCTGTCCGGAGCGTTGCCAGTCCACCACTGCAGCCTACGCCATGCAGCAGAACCTTTTCAACACCATGTGTAATACCTAGGCCCTTTGCGACAAAGTGATCAAAGCCTGGGTTGGCGCTGTCCGTACACGTTGTCGCAACTATGTGTGTGATGAAGCGTGTGTCGATTTTGGCCTCATCAATGGCCTTGCGAGCGGCTCGTATCGCGAGAGGAACGCCATCGGAGTTGAATATGCTGTGGAGTTCTGCTATTGAGGGCGCATCTTTCTTGTTGACGTATGGGTGATCGGGTGTTCCAACAGAGGATCGTGTATCAATTCCGGTGTACCTGTTGATACCAAGGACTTTCTTCATACTATTGTTACCTGGTTAGCTTCGGAGAGGCGCATCTTGCTGGCAATGAGACTCACGAAGGTGTATCAGGATAGAACCTCTCACCAAGAATATTCAGACAGGTATAGTCAAGTGTGTGAGGTGGGTATTCGGTACCGAGGCCGATAATGGAGAGACCCAGCTCTCCAAAGGTGCCTGGAGCTGCCATGGCTAAAGGTGAAAGTTTATATCCCCAACGGTTTCTTTGGTTGAGGGGTGTGTCAGAGTGAGTGTGCCAAAGCCGAGCGATTGAACGTTGTGACGATTTATTTAGATTGATCGAATAGTAAAGAAAAGACGGGCGAATTCAATTGAGTGACTCGGACGATGTAGGAAATGTCGTTGACGTCTCGAATCGCTAATATCTGCTATCTTGTTTGTCCGCGTGCGCTGGAGCTTGGCGAGATCGATGACGCTACTTCGACGCCAGAGCTAAGAAGGAAGCTGCAGGTGAAAAAGCAGGGGTAAAAAGTGAGGGGAAAAGAAGGCGAGATTGGGATGTGAACAGGCAGAGCAAGTGGGAAAAAAGAGGAGGATATGCTCAAGTAGGAAAGGGTTTGTTGTACAGAAAGAGAGAGAACAAAGGTAGAGTAACACCAAAAGAGGTGAGTGGTCGGAAGGGGAAACGGTAGAGTAACAGCAATGTCTCGGGTGTTGTCTGGAGGGGTTGGCGAGGGAAATTTTGAGACGTTGGAATTGTATATGTAGATATGAGTTGCTTATTCTGTCATTGAAAGCTGGATGGAGTGTTGGGGATAAGGGTAGATGTTTGGCCGTTATATCGTATCAACTCATTGTTTGCCAGGTGCCATTCAAATTAGAGAATATATAAGTACTTATACAATTAATTGTTTTGAAATAGTCATACCATACCTCGGTATCTAAGCTTTTGAGTCTCGGAAGGATTCTTTCTATAATTGCTTCAAGACCGCTGCTGAAACGTCATTGGTGTGCCCCTGGCGGACTAATGTCATCTATCCCGTGGCTGTGTTGCACTCGAATTATACCGGCGGATAAAATAAAAATACCGAAAAGACGATTGGATCTCAAAGTGCTTGGCCATTCAAGTGTTTATTGGTTGTGGAACGTAAAATCGAGGCTCGAAGCCATAGATCCGATATTTAGAAAAGAACGAATACGAGAATCACTCACTTGGACTCGTACAACAGCCCAAGGTGGTTGAATGAAAACCTGTTGCCAATAATCCTGCCAAACTGAAGCAAAAGAGTATCATTACTAGCTGAGGATTTTATCACAGACTCGGCAGGTTTTCAATTGCAAGGATATTCTGCGAGTGTTTCAATATTACATCATGATATCGTTCAGTTCTATCTAACCTAAGAAACAACTCCAACTTCGCAACTCAACAACACGATTGAGGCGAGAATGGCCCTTCTCAGCCTCAGCTTCCGAGATGTCCTGTTTTCAATAGCGGCCATAATTATCCTCTCATATATCCGAGAAAAGACGTCACCAAAAATTACTCGCAATGGAGAGCCTCTCAGGTTTGTTCTTAACCTTCATTCACATACCCTATCTTCACCAAATCTCACTGCTCTTGACACCACATGATCCAGGCTGACCGTACATCTAGGAAACCACCAAATACACTGCCAATAGTAGGGAACGGTATCATCTTCTTACAGCCCCGTCAACGCCTCTTTGCCTGGTTTCACCGTTGCGAGCGTCTCCACGACTATGAGACCCTTCACATATCCGTCCCCACGCTCCCACCAGGCGTCATCATCAACGACCCCCAGAATCTAGACTTTATCTTCCGCAACGAAGGTATATTCGAAAAGGGCGATTTTTTCAAGCAGCGCTCCTGGGATCTTTTCGGCCATGGCATCATCAACGTGGACGGCGAGTTCTGGCGTCTTCAGCGCAAGGCTGGCCTACGATTTCTTTCCGCTGCGGCCCTGAAAACTTTGACGAGCGTGCGCTTGCCTGAGTATTTGGTGCAGGCTGTGGATGTTCTGAAGAGCAAGTCAAGTGGCAGAGAAGTTGTGGATTTACAGGCTGTGGTGCACGAGGTGACGACGCAATTGATGGGCCGCATGGCCTATAATATGGAGATGCACGCTGATGATGACTTTACCGTCGCTTTTGAGCATGCTTCTGGGGCTACGGCTGAGCGCTTTCAGAACCCTCTTTGGTTTCTCACGGAGATTGTGGCTGGTTCTGGTTTGCGTCGTTCTCTCGCAACTGTCAAGGCGTATGGAAAGCGTATTGTTGCGAGCGCAGTGGCTGATCGTGAGGGAGTCGAGGACAAGACTCGATCAGATACACCGGGGAGTCTCATTCAGTCTCTGCTCGACTCCATTGGTGATGAAGGCCTCGTGGCAGATGCCGCGCTTAACTATCTCTCCGCGGGGAGGGATACTGTCGCTCAAGCCTTGACGTGGACGCTATATCTCCTCATTAAGCATCCACACGTGACAGATAAGCTATGCCAGTCAATCCAAAACCTACGAGACGAGGTTGATTCTGGTTCTCTTTCCGAGGAAGAACCTCTAGACCCTGAACTTCTCACTCCGACACGGCTACCATACGTCCTAGCCGTCTTCTACGAATCCCTCCGCCTTCGTCCCCCAATACCCTTCGAGATCAAACAAGCCCAGCAAGCAACAACCCTCCCCGACGGAACCTCTTTGCCAGCCGGTGCCATCGTCGTCTGGTGTGCGTGGGCGATGGGTCGGTCGCATACAACATGGGGTCCTGACGCAGACGACTTTCGTCCAGAGCGGTGGCTCACCACTTCATCCTCAGGGGACGTAGCTGTTGCGCAGCAGCCAGCGGCCGAGTTCCCCGTGTTCAACGGAGGGCCGCGCGTGTGCCTGGGTAAGAAGATGGCGGAGCTGGTTGCGGTGCAGACGCTGGCGAGATTGATACCTCTGTTTGACTTCAAACCCGCCTTTGAAGGTGAGAGGGTGAGTAAGAGCAGCTTGACGTTGCCGATGGAGGGAGGACTGCCGGTATATGTGCAGAGCAGGGTGTCTTCATGATCGGAAACGGAAGCATCACGGTCAGTTTAGAATGAACAAACTTTTATTTACTCCTGGTATCGCCATGCATAAAATACGCCTAGTCAAATGTAATCTTTTGTCCCGAAAATGCCACTGTCTTCTCCGCGTCCTTGGCTTGCTTCCTCGCGGCCCAACTGGGATGCAGTGGGCCCTCGTCGTCCTTCTTTGGAGGTGGCCTCTTCACCTCAGGCTTGCTCTCTGCTCTCGCGCCACCGCCCTGTTTGGCGAGCGGGTTGCGAATACCCTTCTTCCACGGCGTGCGCTGGTCTTCTCCGTCTACGGCACCACGCTTACCATCCCAGCCAGAGTCGCGACCGCGCTTCGTTTCCCAGGCTGGCTTCTGCAGATGCTTTGCCTTGTTTCCAAACTTCTTCTCCCAGATGGCCTGGCGGGCTCGTTGGCCGCGACGCTTCTTAGCCGGAGCGACATCGACATCGGAGGCGGATTCGGAGCCCGAGATGTAACCGCCCATGAGGGAGGGCAGAAAGGTAGAATCGCGGGGGCGGGCGGGCGCTGAAGTCTTGTCCTTGCTCTTCTTCTTCTTCTTGGCGGGAGGTGGTGAGGGTGACAGGGAAACCGAGGGCTGTCGTTGTATATCTGGTTCGGAATCTGATTCGGAGTCGAGCTCGGGTGCTGCGTCTGAGCCGGAGACAGAAATGTCGTCGAGGTTGACCTTCTCTTTGCCCTTGAACTGCTCAAATTTCTCATCGTCAAAGTCGTCGTCCGATTCCGAGGAGCCACCTAGCAAATGATCGTACTTCGAAAGAGCGTTTTCCTCTGCTGCCTCATCTTGGCTGTCAAGCTCCTCCGGTTCCTGGATGGGATCATCGTTGTCCGAGAAACCTTGAAAGTCCGATTCTTCCTCTTCAAGCTCTTCGTTCTTCTCAACTGAAGCTCGCACGTCTTCCTTGGCAGGCTTGGGGGCCTCTTCTATCCGGTCTGAGGGCTGCTCTTCCTGCTCCTTCCTCTTGGACTTTCGTTCTCGTTTCGCTTTTTCGGGCAGAGGGACATTGAGGGCTTGGCAGAAGGTGGTGACGGCGCGGTTGATGGCCTGCTTGACGAGCTCGCGGTTGTACAGTCCGCTAGTAACATTGTGTAGAGCGGCTTGTTCTTCGGGAGAGAGTTCGGGTTTGGGGACACCGGCGCGAATCTCTTCAGGGAGGTCGGAAGATGCAGCGAGATTCTTGACTTTGAGGAGGGACGAGTACAAGTGAGCGCGAGCAGTTTGATGAAGGTCGAGCGACTAGATATACAATTGGTTAGAAAGTTTGCTGCGGATATAGTTGAAGGGTACTCACCTTCAAGACCGTCACCTCTCGCTCCAATCTTTCCTTCTTGTCAGGCCCAGCTCCATCTTCGTGAAGCCTCTTGCTAAGCCTCTGTCGCTCCAGGCCCTTTGCGGCTTTGAGAGCCTTTGAAACATCATTGCAGTGTTTCTCGAGCTTTTCGCCGAGATTGGGCTCTCCGCGCTTTCGTTTGGGCATTGTTGGGCCTTTTTATGTTGTTTGAGAATCGCTTCCGCTGCGTCGCAAAAAGTTCTACATCAGAGCCGCAAAGAAAGCGACTAGTGCGAAAGATATGCGATTACTGTGTATGTAGTGGGCTTCTAAGTGTCTAAATACAGTGCGAGACTAATGCAGGTCAAGCGACCCAGCGTGGGGAGTACCTATGAAATGATAATCATGAATAAAAAAGAAGATGCGGCATCAGCAGATCACTATATTAGGTAATTCACGACCCATTGTATATATGGACTGTGACTTAAGTAGAGGTATCTCTACCTTCGGAAAGACACATGTTGTGATAGCCACTAGGTAGGTCTGTTCAAGTTATCATGGTCAATGTGATACCTACATGTAAGCCCATCATGACTTCTTTTGACTGAAAGAGAAACTACCTCATACCTACCCATATGTCAATACTTCGCTGCAAATAGGCTTTTAATATAAATCTTCAAATTGTCTGTTATAGGTTGTGAGTTTCAACCTTAGTTTTTCACTTCGCGACGCCCTTTCAGATGACATGTATCAGACATCCTGGCTTGCAACGGCTCGACTGTCTTGAACAAATCAACTGTAACTGGAGGCCAGTAAATATATAGTCAGCCTATGTTTAATAAACTAAAGACAAGAACTGCCTTCAATAATCACAGACTCGTCCTCGAAGATAGCTTTGACGTCGGCCTGATCTGATACAATCTCGGATATCGACCGAGCCTAATGGAGCAAGTTGGTAAGCACATGAATGCCATTCTGTTTTTTTCAACAAATTGTCATACGTCATTCAAACCCTTGATGTCAGTGGGATATCCGCGGCACTGTTCGGTTATGGTGTTTCGTAGGTTCAGTTGTCTATGTTGCCTTACCCGGCGGTTATCCAGACCCCTACGCAGCTCGATGTAAGTGAACAACAGCTTTGCTGTAGAATAACCTCGGATATAGATCAATACCTTGCAATTTTATGCGTCTCGATTCATGGTAGTCGGTCGCTAGTAGTTATTGAATCCCGGATTTACGACAATGAGAGGGAGGGTGCATCAACCAGGCCGAACTATTCCAAGCCCTTGCTCGTTCTGCTCGTTGGTGTATTTCGCATTCCCAAGGGCTCTTTGTTCAGCCCGTATACTAACCAAACAGTTACCGTAGGCGAATTACCGAACTGACACCATCATTAATTGAGAGATGTCGTTGAAGAGGCTGGCTGGAAAGACACGGCATGGATCGCTAGCAAGGGGAGTGCATTCCCGCAACTTGAAGTCCGGGCCCACTGATGTTGAGATTTATGAAGCCGGGAATTGACTTACACGCCCAAAATTCTGCCGTAGGATTTTGAAACATGGGCTGAGCGTGAAAAATGATTTGACAATGGACGGTATTGGCCCCGACTACCAAGCGTTAAACATGGTCTCTCTTCCGCACATCAAAAGCCGGTCTGCCCAACATTCATGGTTATGATATCCAAGGCAAACTCAAGGGGTGCAATGTTTCTGAAATTTGCATTTCCGACATGCCATACCCTTTCAGCTGGGGTGTAGTTCTTTGCTTATTTGACGCACGATATCTGGCGACTCGTTGTGCTGTCCAAGGCCAGAGTCGGGTGATTTTGGCGGAGAAATCTGGGGGACGATGAAGGATGTCATGATATAGGTGTGTTATGGAGAGGAGGATCGACCACCAAGAACCTTACAAGAGGCTTAGAATGAATTTTGGAGTACAAGTCTATCCAAAGTCATGAGGCGTTAATATCCGCCTTTTACCGCAATCATGAGACGACTGCAGATGGGCAGTTTTTCTAGATTATGGGAGCTTATGGTTCAACGTGTATTACGAACAGGGTTAGATGTCATCTTCTGCACTTGTTTATGTGGTCAAACAACCGAATCCTATTGCGGCTATATACATGAATTATGAGGGTTTACATTGGGAATGGCATGATGTTATCACGTAGGACCCCCAAATGTTGAAAAAGGCATTCCATCATGACAGCTACCAAGTTTATCTACCAGCTCAGCATCTACTCTGAATAGACCTCTTAGCTTCCCCCAAAGTCCCTGATAATAGGAAAGCAGGACCGAATATACCGGAGATGTCATGAGAGGTTCTCGAAAGGGTAATCAAGAAATCTCAAGATTTTGGGGTCGAGGTGCTAGGGCTGAGCCTCTTTGGGGGTTGGGGTTCTGGGATCTTGAGATGTCTCAACTCCAAGTCTTATGAAAGGAAAACTTGCC
Organism: Fusarium guadeloupense; assembly: GCA_021655865.1. Classification (NCBI taxonomy): domain Eukaryota; kingdom Fungi; phylum Ascomycota; class Sordariomycetes; order Hypocreales; family Nectriaceae; genus Fusarium; species Fusarium guadeloupense. The sequence goes on from JAJJWM010000068.1 coordinate 39,019, forward strand.
AGCGCTTGTTGAAACCCCAACCTAATTCACATGTCTGTGTAAGATAGATAACGATTGTAGCGGTTGCTTATCGGTATTGACGACTCCGAAATTTGATGGTTCCTCGGAAGATACTTTTCCTCGGGACCTGCGCCGGACTTACATCGAATGGATGGACCATGATGAAATCCCCCAATGCACGCCTAGATTTCGAGAAACCCCACCGGCCCACTGACTCGAAGCTATCTGTTTCAGGGTCAAGCTCTCAACTACCTGCTGACAGGTAGGTATTCAGTTGTTGAGCGCCTAAATGTTGATAGTTGCATGCAAATAAACGGGCCGTTAAGGCGACATGGATATATGTAGCGTTGAGAAACATGCTGGCTTATCATGAAAGACAGTTCACATGTGAATTATATCTCTTTGTATGGTGACCAGGCAAAGAGTGTAAGTGAAGTCCCAATTAGGCCTTCAGATGAGTAAACACGCCATGATCCAATACTTGGACAGTTCCGCAGCTATTTTTTGAACCCTTGGAAATGACGTGTTGACGCTACTTGGTAAGCCCGTTCCATGGTCTTTCACCATCCCCATAGCCGAGGATATCTTGGATGAACGGGCCAATGTTGCGGCTTTAATTAGACGTCGGCGTATGGTTTCTAGCCGCCCTCTGGATATAGCTTAGAAAACGAATATTTCCATTTGCTACTTGCCCATGCATCATCTCAGGACATTGAAGTCCTAGCTCCAGACATCCTTGCTTGGTTCCTGGTGATGACCAGGGGCGATAGGGAAATGGGGCAGACTGTCCGTAACTTGGGGTGAGTTGCAGCTTACACGCAGCTGTGCTTGGGTGTGAAGATGATGGAATCAAGTTTTGGATCGCACTGTTCTATACAGTTTAGGACGTTGTATCCGTATGATTTTGCGAGCAGCTGTCATGGAAAGAAAGCAGTATTAAATCACATAACAATAAAGACACTTTCAATGATTGATGATAAGATGAGATATCAACTCTTTGCAGCTACTGTATCAGAGTGGAGTCTCGCTCGGCACCTGTGTTGACGCCTGTATCCACTATGAACCGCGTTGACGGTTTACAGTGACTGTTGAGCATTCATTTATTTCAAGTCTTTGTTGACGAGATTGCACCCTGATGTCTCTGAAATGCTACAGGTGAACTGGCGTGAAGTTATCAATTAAAACTCTATTAGGCCTGGGGCTCTTAGAGATCAATATCTAACAAGCATCTGCGTAACATACAAGGAAAGCCATTGTAGGACACCTCATGCAAGATGCAGCTGCACAATCGTCTTGCCTCTTAAAGATCATATCTTCAAGTCCCGGCCTGAAACTGTAATCATAGGTATTTGCAGGAACCCTAACCTCGTATAAGCCAGGTCCTGAATTGCGACGACACAAGCGACAGGATAGAGTATGGCAGTCATGATGACATTGGCATTTGTCTCACAAATGCAGTGAAACGATCTTACCACTGCTGGCTACGTCAAGGTAGAATAATGAGCGGCTCAAAATTGAGATGAATGTTAATATTCTCTTGTAAAGTATCATGTCAATATAGACAATGAAAGCATGAGCCCTTAGACAGTTCCTGTTTATTACCGTGTCATGCGTCATCGGATTCATTCCACTACCACCGCCGTTCAATTCAATCCGTTCAATCAACCCAACAGCATTTAAACCTTGGTTAATTGAAGACAACACAACCCAAGCTTGGCTCGCGGCTGAGCTGCTGATATCTACACACACGCCTGGTGTAGCTGTAGCTATATGACGCTTGCTTGCTTTTAGCTGGTGTTTTAGATGGCCCCTCACGCTACGCTACATCTGCCAGCATAAGCAAAGCAAAAGCAAAAGCTACCTGGCGCTGGCTTGCTGGCACTGGATAGCTAGGCCTAGGCAGCTGGGGGAAGCTCTCTCGCTTCTGCCGATGATTGACAAGTAAGTGGAGATAGAATGCAGCGCGATGACTGAGTAAATATGTCACTAACAAACCTCATCAACCGCCCGCGAACAGAACTCCTAGAAGCGAGAGCATAGCTAATATCTATACACAGATATTATTACACGGCCCAGATTGACACGACCACTCCAAACCTACAGCGGCCCGTTGCTATTCCTGCTGCTATTAGTGACTGTCGCAGCCAGAAACGTTGATGCTGCTGAAGCTTTGGTTACAAAAGCACGAGGGGGTGCCATTCCCGAGGCACACCAACGGCGTCCGTCACTTTGATTATGACTCGAATTGGCTAACCGACGCGGAAGCCTTTATGTGATCGCCATGCCGTTAACCCGCTTCAAAAATAAACAGCCTTCCCGCGAAAAGCCAAAACATCCCAGATCATGTACCCCGCAGTTTCTCAGAAGGTACCTGTTTGAGGAATTGGTCGAACGCGACGCTGTGGCAAAGGTCGAGACGAGAATAGAGCTTCTGGGTAGCTCAGCCAGTAGCGAAGCTGTAGTTACACAGCTAGACAGCCATAGCAGAGCAACTATCGACGGACTGAACCTTGGTATGTGACGTTTCTCGGTGAGGGGGCTCGGCGTGTGCCCTTCTCTTCCCTCTCTAGTCGGTGGTGGAGGGTCGCCAGTGGTTAATATCGATGCGCCAGCTTCACAATGCTGAGTTGGATCAACATCACGGCAGGTCTCGTGCTGCTTTTTGATGTAGCAGTTCCCTTCGCCCTTCTCTCGGTCGTCGGTCCTCTTCGGAGAGATCAAGAATCCATTTCAATTCGACCTCTCCCCTCTTTTCCTCTCTCCTCATCTCACAGAAAAGAGTCCATCACCAAGTACTAGCTAAAGCCAGCCTCTTGTTATTCTGTCTCCCTCCCACATCTTCATCACAACACCTCACCTCCTCTACGTTACTTGTGCCTGAGTGCCGATCGTAGAATCATTGTACTGCTGTTGAAACGTTGTTGAGACCCGTCAATTCCCAACTAGCATCCTCCGTCTTGTTCCCTTGAGATCCAAATATCAACACTTCCGGGAACTCCCTCTTGCTCAACCATCAACACAACAAGTGGCTGCGCGCCCTCTGCTACAGAGACTCACTCAATCGATAGTGGTGAGCTCGCCCTTCAATCTCCGTAAACGAATCCTCTCCTCGGCACTCGTTGTTCCCAACTCCAGCTTGTTCATCGTCTAATCATCCGCGGCAACTAGACGCGGCATCAAACGGGAAACCTCACGGATATCGTATTTTCCTTCTGCTCGGGTCTCGTGCTTGAAACCCGCTCTTCGGTAAGCTCTTTTTGCTTCTTCTGCTTCCTGTTTATCCTTCCATGCCATCAACCATTGCCCTGCCCTCGAGCTGTATCTCAACCCCCAGCAAGTCTGACCAAAGACATGGGGAGATCCACCCGGCCGCCGGGCGGGTCCCAGCGGGAATCTACCCCCGCTTAACTTACCCTCCTCCCATCATCTGCACACGCCCTCCATGTCCTCCCCAGACACCCCAAGACTCGATTCCCCCACACCAAGGGCCTTCAGGGCCGGCTGCCCAGCGGCCGAGGACGAACCTCCGGGTGTCTTCGGTCCTGGAACATATCATGCTGTGACTTGATTGTCTTGTACAAGCCAGGCCTTAGTCGGCTGTAGTTAGTGCCCTCCGCTACCACCCGTATACATAGTAGCCATGATATTATAAAGCCTCGAGCATGCCCACGACCTTCTCTCAATCTTGCACTTACACCAGACCAGACAAGCTCGAACATCATTACCTATACTATCTCCTAGGCGACGACTCACTTGAATCAACCTCGTCTTTGGTTACAACGATATCTCATCGAATCGACCTAGCTCCCTTCATTTATCATGAGTTCTTCAACCTTTAAGCAGGCAGCTGAATCAGCTCGCTCAAAAACCAGTGATGTCCTGGGAAGCACCCGAAACAACGGAGCCGCCATCGCCAATGATATCCTGCACACTCCTCTCATGAGAGCTGCTCTTCCCTTCATCAACGGTGGCATCAGCGGCATGGTGGCCACCACTGTCATCCAGCCCGTCGACATGGTCAAGGTCCGCATCCAACTCGCTGGCGAAGGATCAGCAACTGGCCCCAAGCCTACTCCTTTGAACGTCACTCGACAGATCATCGCCAGCGGCAAGGTCCTTGACCTTTACACTGGTCTATCGGCTGGTCTCCTACGCCAGGCTGTTTACACCACTGCCCGCTTGGGCATGTTCGATACGATCATGGGAACAATGTCTGCCCGAGCCAAGACTGAGGGTCGTTCAGTTGGCTTCGCCGAGCGAGCAACAGCTGGTCTCACAGCTGGTGGTATCGCTGCCATGATTGGCAACCCTGCTGATCTCGCCCTCATCCGAATGCAGAGCGACGGCCTCAAGCCCCTCGCCGAGCGAAAGAACTACAAGTCCGTCATTGACGCCCTCGGCAGCATCGCCAAGAGCGAAGGTGTAGGCGCTCTCTGGGCTGGCGCTGCTCCCACAGTTGCCCGTGCTATGGCTCTCAACTTTGGTCAGCTTGCCTTCTTCAGCGAGGCCAAGGTTCAGCTCAAGAACAACACCGATCTCTCCGCCCGCACCCAGACCCTGACTGCCAGCGCCATTGCTGGATTCTTCGCCTCCTTCTTCTCGCTGCCATTTGACTTTGTCAAGACACGCCTGCAGAAGCAGCAGAAGGGTCCCGATGGCAAGATGCCCTACCGCAGCATGATCGACTGCTTCTCCAAGGTTGCCAAGCAGGAAGGTCTCGGTCGCTTCTACCGTGGCTTCGGCACATATTATGTCCGCATCGCTCCTCACGCGTAAGTATCCCTGAATGATGATCCTGACGAACAGAACGCTGACTAGCTCGCAGTATGGTGACACTGATCGTTGCCGACTACCTTGGCTGGATCACAAAGTAAACGACTCGACGATAAGAACATAGTGAGAGAGTGAAAGATCTCGTGCGGATAGAAATCGAGGCAATCAAAGGCGTTATCTGGTGGGCATTGTATTTAGGGTTATTATCTGGATGGAGCTGCAGGATACCATTGCTGCTATCGTTTGAGCTTTCTTATTTTGTTTAGTGAAGCAGCCAACAGGATAAGGATATTCATCGAATGAAAGAACAACATGTCAAAAATCTAATGGTTGGGAAAAGTGACAATGTTGTTGTGCAGGAAACGGCAAACCATAAATTGGCTCATCAACACCCACTTCCTTTTCTCCGGAGGGCTGAGTATACGTGGTACATGAACCATGGTGAAGCAGTCTCATATTCCTGTGTTATGGGGACTTGACGTTAATCGAATTCTTCAATCTGATTGATAAATAGAGTAAGGAACTAAGTCAAAAAAAAAAAAGAATTAATTATAACTGTCGTGGTGAAGTTTGTGGAGTTGCGATGTTTAAGTTACAATGGAGTTCGGCCGATAACGGAGTGGAACCCACAATACTACATGAAACACATTATCGTGATCCCTGACAAGCAAGAAAAAGCCGTCATCGTATAGGGGTTAGTACATCAGTTTGTGGCTCTTCGAAGCACTGAAAACGCAAGTTCGAGTCTTGCTGACGGCACGTAACTCTTCTTTTGCTGTTTTTGCTCAAGAGTTGCCAATTGCTTGGTCTTCTTTTTGAGGTTCATGAGAATTGCTGTTTTCTCACAGTTTGTTGCCCCCTCCTAACCCCTCCTCCATTATCAGGATAGAGGGGTAGAAATGTGAGCAGGTGAAGTATGGTCTGGGTTCGATCTCGTTTTATACAGACATTTCCTGTCAAACTCTTTGCTTAGGTACCAATGCCATGCTGGCTGCCCTGTAGAAACACCCAGTCTCAAATACACCATATAAATGACACACCTGTAGCAGTTGACATCCTACTACATCAGCAAGCTGGCTCAGCCAGGTTCAAAGGGCAGGCTTCGCTTCCATCCTGGGTGAGAAATATCGACTGCAATTGTTTATCCAATCCCTTGAGCAGAAGGTGAATTAATATCATACGTTGTGGTTAATTCATTGTAACAAATGGCTCGTTGACAGTTCATCACCATTATGATCCAGAGAACATTGACAGAGTTTTGCAGACCCCCGTCTGAGACACAAGATCTGGATCGCTCCGGTGCATACAATAACGCCGAACCTTCATCATGATTAAAGGGCAGGCAATGTCGATAAAAAAGGTTGAGTAAGGACTACGCAAACATAAGTCGATAGAGTCCTAATGAACAAAAAATAAATGGAATGCCGTCAGCAAGACTCGAACTTGCGTTTTCAGTGCTTCGAAGAGCCACAAACTGATGTACTAACCCCTATACGATGACGGCCTCTAATTGGTGATTGACCAAGTTTTAATTTATACTTATATAACTCTACCAATTAGCATCTCACTACCCTATACCTTTCTCACTGTCTTGCTCGGAATTTCTTCTTCAGATATCGATCAAGTATACCTTATATAAAAGGAAATAGATAATCATTCAATTCATATACTTACTTAGACACTCATATCGTCGGCATTTCTTATCTTCAAAACAATTCGTCCTACCAACTTTCCTCTGGTGGAAACAAAACACTTCCTGCTCACATCCAAATACTTCTTGGCTCAGAGTCTCAGACCACAACCCTTATGAATACCTCATGAATTGTCTATCGAAAAAAGCTACAGTAGATACAATTTCGATTCGGAGAATCGACGATACTTGTTCAAGTGCCCAGATAGCAAACCAGTCTTCCCAAGCGAAGCCAATTCCAGGCTCTAAACGCACGCACGTGACTTCGCGATCTGAAAGGCGCGGCATGACGCAATCGGGCCCAGGCACTCACACCAAGTTTGCGATCAGTTGCGCGCTTACAAGAACTTCCTTTCCTGAGCATTCTCGATATGTCACAAAAATGGTAGGTCGCAAACGCACGGCGACAAGGTCTAGCACCCGGCAGCGTGCCGCAGCGGCGGTGCCGACCGGTGGAGAGATCTATCAAGATATGCTGGCCGAAGCCGGTGTGAATTCAAGAGACCGATCATCGCCACCAGCGCGACCTTTAAAAAGACGTCGCGCTGGGCCAAAGAAAGCAGTTCCGGAGACAGAACCACCACTCGAGCCACCGCATAATCAGCCTGCACAAAGCAAACCCGTGTCGCAAGTTGACAAGGAGGAAGATGAAGATGAAGATGAAGACGAAAATATCGAGTTCGAAGATGTCATCTTACCACAGCCCACCATGCAGACCATGGAACTTGAGTCTGATGAGGACGAGGACGACGAAGACATCATATTCGAAGATGTGGACTTTACTGCACCTCTACAAGACTTGGACTCGAGCACTCAAGAACCAAAATCTCTAGAGCTCAACCTGACAGCTCAACAAGTATCTACAGCTCAAGGGAAGAAGGCCGCCGAAAGGCGCAAACCAATCAGTCGTGAGGAGCGCAAGATCCGTACCGATATCCACAAAGCCCACCTCCTGTGTTTGCTGTCTCATGCTGCGCGTCGCAACCATTGGTGTAACGACGGCAGAGTACAAGACTGTCTGCGGCCACATCTTTCAGACAAGACAGTCAACTACCTGACTCCCGGTGCCAACCTCCCTCAATTCGGGCGGACCGAAAGCTTGAAAACCGGCCTCAAGCAGGCTGAAAGTATATGGAAAACAAAATACGAGATCACCGAGAGAGGACTTCGGCGGGCTCTCTGGGCTGAAGACGCCGAACAATTGAAAGATGTATGTACAGTATCCTTACAGAGGGCTTTTGCTAACCAGGTATTCAGTATGAGCCACCCGAAGATATGGAATCTTGCTTGGATCGCCAGGACTTTCGCGAATCAGCAAAAAAGCTACAAGGTTCCCGAGATGTTGGGGCTCAACTTTATTGTGCTCTTTTGCGAAGCGTTGGTGTAAGGGCACGATTAGTATGTTCGTTACAGCCTCTGGCTTGCACGTCTGGAGCTCCGACGTTACCAAAACAAAAGCAAAAACTAAAGAAAGGCTTAACAAAGGCTGAAAAGAACGAACAAGTACTGGCTACAATGGCTAAATACCAAGAAATGGCCAGTGCTGGATATGGTTCACCAGCTGGTGGCTCGTCAGCGCGCCGAAGACTAGGGCATCCAAACGCAACAGCATACAACTTTACGCCCACAATATCCCCTCCAAAACCCCAGCCAACTTTCGAAACCCGTAAACGAATAAAAGAGTCATCTTATCCAGTATACTGGGTTGAAATTCTGGACGTTGGGCACCAGAAGTGGCAGCCTGTAGATGCAGTGGTTACTCATACGTTTTGGAAACCCAGAGCCCTAGAACCGCCCATTACCGACAAGGAGAATTTCCTCTCATACGTGGTCGCATTCGAAGCAGATGGTACCGCCAAGGACGTGACGAGGAGGTACGCAAAGGCATATACTGCAAAGACACGGAGATCAAGAATCGAAACTGCTTCCGAGGACGGCGATGCCTGGTGGAGGCGTGTTATGAAGCTCTACGGTCGACGGCGGCGTACAGATCTCGACCAAATTGAGGATAACGAACTCGTGGGTATCGAGGCAAGAGAACCGATGCCGCGGAATGTACAAGACTTTAAAGATCATCCTGTCTTTGCACTGGAACGACATCTTCGACGCAATGAGGTTCTTGTCCCAGAGGCTACACCATCAGGTACCGTCGCTGCAGGCAGCCGCGGACCACTCGAGAAGATTTACAGGCGGAGAGATGTTCGAATAGCAAGAACTGCAGACAAGTGGTATCGTCTTGGTCGGGAGGTAAAGCCTTTGGAGATACCTGCCAAATGGTTACCTAAGAGAGCCAAGCCAAAGAACCCCTTGGACGACGACCAAGATGAGGATGCTCAAGGAGATACCGGAACGCCGGTCTACAGGGAAGATCAGACGGAACTCTACGAACCGCCGCCTGTGCGGAATGGCTTGGTACCCAAGAACAAGTTTGGCAATATCGACGTCTATGTACCAAGTATGGTTCCTGCAGGGGGCGTTCACATTATTCACGAGTATGCAGCACGAGCAGCGTTCCTAGCCGGTGTCGACTACGCTCCCGCTCTTACAGGCTTTTCATTCAAAGGACGACACGGAACAGCCGTGCTGAATGGCGTTGTGATCGCAAAGGAGTACGAAGAAGGTGTGCGAGCCATAATCGGGAGCTTGGGTGACTTGGAACAGGAAGTCGAAGACGAGCGGAGAAGACACCGCGCACTCAGGGCATGGAGGAAATTTTTGATGGCTTTGCGTATTAGAGAACAGATTTGGAGTGGTGTGGATGCGGAGGAAAGGAAGGCTGCAGACGATAAGGCAGCCAAGGAAGCACAGCTTGATCAAGAGATAGAGGATGCGCCGAGCGATGTTACAGAGGAGTTTGATATGGCTAATGATGATATGGGCGGTGGCTTTTTGGTAGAATAAACAAATATTCTAGTTGGGACGAACAGAGCGGGTGTCGATTACCTGAAGTTTACAAGGTGCTGATTTTGGGATGAAAGCTTAGCAATAAGGTTGTAGTCTTGGAGTCGAGCTCATTGCTGAATCTCATGATGGCATAGAGAAGTTGGATTCTGGACCCTTTCGCCTTGATACAGAGTGGTCATGAGGCATCCAATCTCCCGCAAGACATGATTCATTTCTCAACAGCTGGGATGGGTGGAACCAAGCAGATACATCGATCATTGGTGTGAATACGTGATATGGAAAGGAGGCTGTGTACGACTTGTGTTACGTGGAATGGCGCAAGGCACTTTGAGAAACCAAACAAGCCAAACTATAATCCATTTTTGAATAGCAATTGGATCAGTCCGTATTCCGTATCTATGTTTGCCAAGGTCTAGCTAGGCTGACAGCATTGAGTTTCTGACAGTCGGCATGATTTTTGGCCCGATTACCCGACTTGGAGTTTTTTTCGTTTGCAGTTGTAGTTGAACAAGAAACGTGATCAGTGATATTGTAGACCAGAAGAAGGTAAGGTTCAGTATGGCACCGTTTCGACATTTGTGTTTATCTAGCATCCCGCTGTTGCAACGAGGTCCAGGTATGGATAAGAACAAAGATGATAGGTACAGTACCTACAGACCGGAGTACGGATACGGATATCTTTTTATTCCCCTGTCGTTGGTGGGTAAAAATGTTCCGGATGTACATGCACCGGCTGTCATGCACTGCCTAGTTATTTTCCTTTTCTGTTCCCCGGTTTGGTGAGAAGCGACGACACTTCTCGACTCCAACAACCGTAGGTTGAGTGTGATCCATAGTATTGAGTGACGCTACCAATTCTCGTACAGACGTCAAGTATACGAAGGTGCAGTACATAGTGAGATAAACTTTTGTTTTTCTTTGACATCAACAAAGCGTTTTAGTAGAACTCGACTAAATATATTAGAAAACCATCATGATAAGGTAGACCGAGAGGTTCCTTATAATATCATGCTTGTCAAATCAGGGGTTGAAACTGCCAAGTATCTGTAGAATAAATAAATTGGATGTAAAGAGTAGTCGTCATAATAAAGGTGGAGGAGTAGCTTCCCGCCCCTGGTCAAGAGATGACAATTGGCTTTGGGACGATTATGGTGGATACTTTGGATGCCTTGGCCCGCTTCGCTTCGCTTAATCGCCCGACTACAGGGCATTACTCATTACTCTAACTTGGAACTCAAGATACGGTATTTCCCCATCTTCAACAACATCTTGACCATTCCCATGATATCGATAATCCCCCAGCATTCGTATACTTGAGTGACTCTGTTTATACTGGGACTTATCACTCTCGTCACCTGCATTAAAGGCGCTTGTCGCCTCTCCCGTCAAAGGCCATGGCTTTCCTCAAGCAGGTTGGGACCCTGATGGGCAAAAACTTCCGAATTCTTCTATTCCGACACCTTGCACTATGTATCTGGATGGCCTTCATACTACCCATATTCTTGGCTGCCTTGTTCAGTTTCACCAGGAACCTCCTCGTTCCTCCAGCCGAGTTCGGCATAGGTCAACCGACCCCGATTATGCCTCTCAACGAAGCCATTGACAGGGCGCACGGCAGTGGTCGCCAGAAACTAGTTCTTGTCAACAATAATCTGTCCGGAGGTGACATCGATAGAGTGCTTGATACTGTGCAGAATCGCTTCGACGACGCCGCGAGGGCTGCCAATGTCGAATTCGAGGTTGTTCGTGCCGAGAACGAAGACGAGCTAACTAACAATTGCCCAAGCAATTTGAGAGGCGTTTCACAATGCTTTGGTGCCGTCGTGATGTCTTCTTCTCCTGATGAAGGCGCTGGCAATATCTGGAACTACACCATTCGCGCCGACGGAGCTTTTGAGCTGGCGCCCACCAGGTTCGAGATCGACAAAACAAACGATCAGCAAGTCTACCTCATACCGCTCCAGCGTACCGTTGATCAAGCCATCCTGAGCTTGAATAGCTCAAGTAACGTTCTCGACGACACTCAAGAATATCCCTATACCAGTTTGTCGCCAGAAGAGCGCGACAGGGAGATTCGCAAGCGGTTCCAAACTACGATCAAAGGCTGGATGGGCGTTGCTTTCCTGGGTACTGTCGTCTGGGTTACCTATCATCTCACTGGCTTTGTTGCCACTGAGCGAGAAAGCGGCATGTCCACCTTGATTGATGCCATGATGCCTGTCCGCAAGTCCTGGCTTGCCATGGTTGCAAGAATTATTGCCCATCAGCTGTCCTTTTCTCTCATTTATCTACCAGCATGGATTATTGGCTCTTTGATTGTTCGAGGAGGCGTCTTCGCCAAAACCAGTATTGGCATAGTTCTTATATTTCACGTCCTAACAGGTCTTGCGCTTTCTTCCATGTCAATGCTATTTGCCTCATTCTTCAGAAAGGCCCAGCTCAGTGGCATCAGCGCCATTCTGGTTATTGCCCTCATTGGCATTCTATCGCAAACCCTAACTTCTCCTGGTACTGTTCCCGTCGCTGTGCTTTCGGTCCTGTTCACGCCATCCACTTTCGTCTTTTTCATCAGCAACATGGCTCGGTTTGAGGAGCAGGAAAGGCCAACCGACCTGCTGGAGGTGGCTCCGAACAGTCCTTCGGAAATCCCCAGTATAGTCTTCTGGGTGCTTTTGATCATTCAGATCTTTGTCTATCCATTGATTGGTGCTTTCGTCGAGCATGCCCTCTACAGCAACGATACCCCAGGCCGAAAGATATTACTTCACCAATCTGACGTGGACCAGATCGGAAGCAGTGCCGTGCAACTGCGGCAATTCTCAAAGATCTACAGGCCTAGTATCCTTTCGCGAATCTTCCGCAGAGGCGCCAACAAAAAGCAACCCGTTGTTGCTGTTAACGAATTAGACCTCGACATCGGTAAAGGCCAGATTGTTGCTTTACTAGGCGCCAACGGAAGCGGAAAAAGTACAACGCTTGATGCTATTGCAGGCATGAATAAGTTGACCAGCGGAGTGATTGAGGTAGATGGGCGAGGCGGCCTTGGAATTGCCCCCCAAAAGAATGTTCTCTGGGATGATCTGACAGTGGAAGAGCACATTCGGATTTTCAACCACCTCAAAGCTCCCAATGCCAGGGCCACCAAGCAAGACATTGAAGATCTGATTAAGTCTGTTGATCTTTACAAGAAACGAAAAGCTTTTGCCAAAACACTTTCAGGTGGACAGAAGCGCAAACTTCAACTGGGTCTGATGTTGACGGGAGGAAGTTCTGTTTGCTGCGTTGACGAAGTCAGCAGTGGCATTGACCCTCTCTCAAGGCGAAAACTCTGGGATATCATTTTGGCTGAGCGTGGCAGGAGGACTATGATACTGACTACTCACTTCTTGGACGAAGCTGACCTTCTCGCCGACCACATCGCAATCTTGTCCAAGGGAACGCTGCGCGCCGAGGGCTCGTCAGTGGAATTGAAGGACAAGATGGGTGGTGGATACCGGGTTCACGTTCCCAAGGATACGGGCATTCTAGATACCCCTGATATCGCCGGGGTCGCCAAAAAGGACGCTTTTGATCTTGTCACATATACCGCTCCTACATCGCAACTTGCAGCCGTCGTTATCAAGAATCTTGAAGCTGCTAGCATCCCCGAGTATCGTTTCTCAGGCCCCACTATCGAGGACGTTTTCCTCCAGGTTGCTGAAGAGATCAAAGATGAAGAAGCTTTCCGAAACGCCAATAAGGTGTTGTCTACACCTTCAACAGAGAAGGCGTCCTCCAGGGAGAACGACAGCGACAAGCAGGGGTTGGAACTCACGAACGGCCAGAGAGTCGGATACGTGAGGCAAGCCATTATTCTGTTCCGTAAACGGCTTACAATTCTCAAGCGAAACCGGTTCTTATACCTCCTAGCTTTCCTGCTCCCAATTTTTGCCGCTGGATTGACATCCTTACTTATCCAAGGCGAGACTACGCCTAGTTGTCAACCGGCAGATCAAGCTTCCAGAAGTGCTTCAAGAGAAGACGCATTTAGTCAACAAGATTCCGATAAGCGAGTTATCTTCCTAGCTGGACCCCCATCGAAACTGCTGAATGCTCAGGAATACCTTGGCCCTCTCTTTGGTGAGAATGGAGGCAATGGTGCTGCACTATCCTCTGTTGGTAACATAGAACTTGCCGATACTTTTGAACAGTTCAAGAACAGGATCGAGCAAGATAGGAAGAGGATAACTACGGGGTTCTGGCTTGGAGATGACGTCCAAGACCCTACTTTTGCATGGGTCGCGAATCTTTTTATTTCTAGTCCTATCACGGCGCAGCAGATTCTCGATGTTTTGTTGACCAATACCAGCATCGCGACGACTTGGAGTCCCTTGGAAATCCCTATCAGCCCGACAACAGGCGACGCACTGCAAATGATCGTGTACATGTCCATAGCCCTTTCGGTCTACCCAGCTTTCTTCGCTCTGTACCCAAGCAACGAGCGGCGTCGGTTTGTCCGTGGCCTTCAATACTCAAATGGAGTTCGGCCATTCCCTCTCTGGATAGCCTACCTCTTGTTCGATCTCATTATAGTCCTGGTGAGTACGGCAGTTGTAACAGCGATCTGGGCTGGCGTCTCCGACATCTGGTTCGAGCTGGGCTACGTCTTTCTAGTGTTGTTCCTTTACGGAATAGCTTCTACCCTCTTCGCCTATGTCATCTCTCTGTTCACCAAAACTCAGCTGGGGACTTACGCCTGGGCAGCGGCAAGCCAGACACTCGTCTTTGTCATCTATATCATAGCCTACATGTCTGTGCTGACCTATTCGCCTGTGACCAGAACTGACAGTTCTTTACGGGTTGTTCACTTTGTCATTTCTGTGTTTGCACCTATTGGCTCAGCTTTGAGGGCCATTTTCATCACTACAAATCTTTTTTCTACAGCCTGCTCGGGTACCGAAATAACAGATAACCCAAGTGGCATTCTGTACTATGGCGGGCCTATCTTGTATCTCATCCTTCAGTCGCTAATCTTGTTCGCCCTGCTCATCTGGCTTGATACTGGATCGGCTGGAGCTTCGCTAAGGGGTCTGTTCCACGGAAAAAAGAAGGCCGAATCTGACGAGGAAGTCGTTGACGAAGACATTATCAACGAGGTTGAAAATGTTATGCGCAACTCAGACAACGAGCATGGCCTTCGAGTGATGAATCTTACCAAGAGCTTCAAAAGTAACATCGCCGTCGACAACGTCACGTTCGGTATCAAGCGTGGCGAGGTGTTTGCTCTACTTGGCCCCAATGGCGCTGGAAAGTCTACGACAATTTCTCTCATCCGAGGTGACATCAAGCCTGATAGAAACGGTGGTGATGTATTGGTGGAAGATGTCTCGGTCAACAAGAGTCTCGCAGCGGCCCGCGCAAATCTTGGTGTTTGCCCCCAATTCGATGCCATGGATCAGATGACAGTACGTGAGCATCTCGAATTCTACGCCAGGATTCGAGGCGTACAAAACGTGGACCATAATGTGACGGCTGTCTTGCAAGCAGTAGGACTCGAATCATTCTCTAGTCGTATTGCACATGCTTTGTCCGGAGGAAACAAGCGCAAACTGAGTCTCGGAATCGCTTTGATGGGCAACCCTACTGTTGTGTTGCTCGACGAGCCTTCATCTGGTCTTGATGCTGCCTCGAAACGGATCATGTGGAAGACCCTGGAAGCCACGGTTCCTGGAAGATCGATCCTTCTCACGACACACAGCATGGAGGAGGCAGATGCACTCGCTGGTCGTGCTGGTATCCTTGCTCGAAGGATGCTGGCTTTGGGAACGCCGGATAACCTCCGCCACCGCTTTGGTGATGCCATCCATGTACATCTGGTTTCCAGCACTGCACCCCGCACGACTGAGGAGGAAATGACTCGGATAATTGATTGGATTCGCCAGACGTTACCATCTGCTGATGTAGATGCGAAGACTTATCATGGTCAGATCCGGTTTTCGGTCCGGGCAAGTCAAATTCTTGCAGCGACATCGGGTCGCGAGGAGGCAGAGATTACAAAAGCTGGCGATGATCTTAGCCAGAGCGCTATTGGACACCTAGTCGTGCTGCTAGAAGAGAACAAGGCTCAACTAGGCGTGAACCACTACAGCGTCAGCCCGACAACACTTGACCAGGTGTTTCTCACCATTGTGGGACAGCACAATGTCAAGGAAGAAAACTCTGAGGAGAAGGAACAAAGTATATGGCAAAAGATATGGATGTTTGGTCGATCATAGGTACAGCCTCTTCTTTTCTCTTTGCTGGAGCTGCCTTGTCTGTAAACCTAGAGCGGCTGTTGGAAGCCACAGTCTGGTGATGCCTTGATACCGAAGTGATTTACATCGTGTTTTAACATCACTAGTTTTCAGTATCGTTTGAAAAGCTGAAAGAAATACCATATAATGAGTTTCAGCTGAAAATTTAATCAGGCTTGTGTTTTGTACCTGTGCCATTGTTCTGATGCTTGTTCTGCGGCGTTCTTTGTTGCTGATACCCGCGTTCTCCCATCATAATACCTTGTTCCTAAACATACAGCTTGGGGGCCAGACAAAGGGATTCTTGAACATTGGTGGATTTTAAATCTGTTCTACGGATTTATATGAAGTCTATCGGCTCGCTCGACATGACTAAAAGGATGGATCTAGAAGTTTGATTCTGTTTTTTCGACAATAACGACTCATCTCAAACCAGTAACATAACTAAAACATCGGCCAAATATCACGAAAGCAGCTTTTTACAGGAGGAGAACCGTCATTGTTACATAGCATGTGCTATAAGGTTATCACCCACACTCTGCGCTGCGACATGCGCGCTGTCATTTCTGATGGAACTACCGTTTATACAGACCCCTTTGCGGAACCTGTTTCATGCGGATGCTCTGATGAGCATGTCGTTCGACCTTGGTTACAATGTGATACACACGGGTGCTGCATGAAGAAGATCAAGATGCACTGGTGCCCTGAAGTCGACTCTTGCAACGATGTCGTTGAATTTCATCGTTACGTCCAAGCCTGGAGGCGACCAAAGAATATATGGAGTACCAGCCGCGATTCGACGTGGAGTACTCCCATTCCTTCGGCTACCAAGGACTGACAATATATGCACGAGCTAGACGAGTGTCTCTTCTCAGCGGGGATGCCGTACTTGACGACCACGGGCTCGGTCTTCAACAAGGCGCTGAGCAACCTCGTAGCCGCAGGTCGTCTAATTATGCGTACCCAGATGCAGATGGAAAAGCTATTTACCGATATAAACGCGCGACGGGCGCTGCACGATGCGTTTCACGGCGAGGCGTGTGAGAGGGTGCTGAACGAGTGGGAGTGTGTGGCTAGAGGCCCCATTGAAACTGGTGAAGCGCTGACGAAGCAGATGGGGAAGATGATGGCGAAGCAGGTCGAGGTATTTGATGGGAGCTGGAGACTTATGAAGACTGTCATGTGGATGGATAACGTGGAGGAGGAGTTGATGGTGGATGAGTTGGTGGTGGTTATGGATGAGTAGAGTTAATTGTTGGGGGTTTGAGGTTGGAGTTATAGACTTGGTATTGACATCGGGATAGATGGTTGATTCAGAAACTTGTCTGGTTATTTGCGGCGTTTATAGAGCTGTATAGAGTTGGTTTTTATCGATATAGGTACGTTTGTCTTCTTGAATATTTCCTTGGCTACCACCCATTCTGCAAAGGATCCCACAAGCCTGGAAAAAGCTGGTCGATAAAAGAAGCGTCAGGCATAGCGAATCCGGAAAGATCCAGAGGTTCATGAGCATCTGGGTCTTGAGGAGGTGCCATGGCCAGAAGCTTCTCGACGACTTCGGTGTGCTGGGCTAGACAGACGTCGCCAAGATCCCAACCGTGCTTCTCTTTATGCGAACGAAGAGTGGATAGCAGATTAGAAGCAATCTTTAATGAACTACTTTGAGCCAGCCCAGAAGCCGAGTTTTCCGTCTCAAGAGCGCATCGGAGGAGGAAGCTAACTGTCGTGGCAAATGCAAAGGCGCTGCTGGGTAACCAGAAGTCTGCTAGGTGTTCTGGTTGAAGTTCCTGTGTCAGGATCAGAATGTCTTCTGCCGTTCTTCGTGCCTGCATATAACGGTTTAACAACCGGCTATCTCCTGCGTCTCGAATGCGCTTCTCGGCTTCAAGCTCAATTCTCTGGAGCAGTAGTCGGACTGTCAGATATGCTAGTCTCAGGTTCGCCGCACCGGGAATTCCCAGGTTGGTTCCACGGATGATGATTCGACGAATTTCGTCGCCAAGAGCTTCTACCCAGCTGTTCAGAGCTAACTCTAGATGTGTTGTATCTCTATTGTCATCCGTATTGCTGAACTGATGGACATGCCTCAAGTGCAAGTCCAATACATTGGTTAGACCTACGAGAGCGACATATACAGAGGCTCTTAGGGATTTTCCTGAGGATGAGTCGTCTTCAGAAAGATTTTCGAGCAGAGGTTGGGGCACATCGTTTTGTGTCGTTGAGATGAGCGGTGGTGTTCCGTGTGAAAATGATATCCTATGCAAGTGTCAGAGCGATTAGGAGACTGTTACATATGACATACATACCACTTATCGTGAACTAATAAAGCCCACCAAATCTTCATTCTTAGATTCTTCTCGGATTGCGGGATGTCCCATGGTATCGGGCTGTGGTTCAATCCAAGCGAATGTGCCATTGCTACTGAAGATGCCAGTAGTACACCATTGCCAATAAGAGAAGTTACTTCGCGACCGCCAACGTTTAAGATTATAGCCTCGATAATGGACATGCCGGGAGACCTATGTAGTTGGGAGTATGTTGCTTCTGTGGCAAGATTCCAGATGAAGCGTCTATCAGGACATCGATGTTGAGATAGAGTTGGGGTACTATCCCAGAAGATCATCGAGTGAGCATATAAGCAGCCTAGTAGAGCTGGAGATATCCCTTCTTTATTCTCTTGGTACTGCTTGCGGAAACTGACCTCGTCTAAGAGAGGAAATGACGAGTTGACCTTTTCGAAATAGCTAAAAACGTTAGCAGTTTTCGGTGTTAGCCTAGGGATACTCACACGTTCAGGACCTCATAGGCAAATGGTTCCAGTATCTTTTCAATCAACTGGAGTCTTTCCTCTGGGAAACTACGGTGTGAATCCAATCCTACTGGTCGTTTCTGTACCATAGTGAACAGAACCGGCCGAGACTTGTTGCCCGGCACTGGCCTAACGATCCGTGATCCTCGTGCGGTACTTGGCATTGTTAAGAGATAATCGGACAAGACTTGATTATCCGAAGTAACGGCCGGCCCTACGATATGTAGATTATGCTGTTGCTCATCGTTCGAGCCTAGAGCCAGGGGCGACTCTTGTGGCTGGGCATTCTGCTCGGGTAACTCTGCGTTTCTTGATAACAGCGGGGAATTATGAGAAACGATATTACCAGGGTCTGTAGTACGTGTAGGCTCAAGTATGGGAGTTGGAGTTGAGGCTAGTTCTAGATCAGAGACTGTCTGTTCGATATTGCTCGTGTTATCTGATATAGACGCTGGCCTAGGTGCTATGCTGAGACGTCCAGACCGCCGCCGGCGTCTAGCACCTGAGGTCCGACCTGCTCCAGAGTTAGAGTCGGCTGGAAAGACACAATCGGTTCCATGTGCCCGGCACATCAGACAGATCTCGGAAGATGCCTCGCTTTGACATCGACTTTTTCGTTTTCGACAAGCGAGACAAGCCGGTCGGAGATGAGACCTGTATGGCCGTTCGTTCGGAGTTTCAAGAGACATGTTTGTATGCTGTGACTGAGGTTGAGGGATCTTTCCGCGGCGTGATGATGATGAAGCTGTATTGTATATTGGGGGTTGAGATGAGTTTCCCGCGGGGAAGTCGGGTACGTACCTAGTACAGTCCGAATAGCTGGCGTACATCACTGTGGCTCGTTATCCCAGTCACTATTCACTCATGTGCAAAAGGAAAATGATAGTATGTATATACATGGTCTATAATCCATAGCCCTTGATAGAGCATTATGTTGTGCTTTCTTTGTTTATAAATATGTGATCTATAGTATCTACTCATAAAACACCCAACGCCTCCCAGGCTCTTATATACAGACAACAGGCATATATATATAACCAACTTTAGCACTACTTGTGCCACATGCTTTGAGTTTCATTTCAACCGATCCTCTCTTGACTCGTAGCCATCATCATTTCTTATAGAAGCCGCCGCTGAAATTACAGAATGCGACTCGACATCCCTTGTCACTTCGTGCGTCACCAAAATAGCACCGTTGGTGTCCGTTTTGTGTGGGAAGATCTCTTCGGTGCTGTCGTTCTTTGTATGACTGCCTCCAACCGCATTACTCGTCAATCCATATCCATTTCCACTCTTAGACTTATTCTGCAGATAACCCTCCTTGCTCTGGGTAAAGCTCTTGAGCGGAATCGATCCTCGAGGTCCCGTCTTTCTAGAACCTGCTTGTCCGTAGTAGTTGTTTGAACTTGCCCGGCCGCTTGTGAGACCAAGAACCCGGTTGAGCCAGGGGATCTTTTGGACGACCTGTCGCAGAGAGGGGATCGTGGAACAGATAATAAGGGCGGCAAGTTCGACTTCGGACCATATCATGGGCTCGACGAATTCGTCTGAAGTCGTCATGTCAGTAGAGAACAAGGCGAGGAAACTATCGTGCGGGAAGCTTACGGGTCACGTCAGCGCCGATAGCTCGAACGTGGACAATGCGAATGATGGAGGTGATGCAGACACTTTCTTTGATAAGCTCGTTTTGATCAGTACAGAAGGGATTGGCCACTCACAGGAGACCCAAAGATAACATAGCAATCAAGCCTAGTCGCTTTGCTAAAGGAAGCTGTAACTTCCACATGGCCGGTATAGGCTGAATGAACAAGTACAGGTCTGTACACATGTTGAAGATGAACTATCATTCTCATTAGCATCACATCTCGAGACCATAGCAGCTCAAAGACTAACTGTACTCCACCAAAGAATAGTCAGGTCATTACATTGAGCACCTGGTGGTCGGGGTACTGTATAAGCCGCCATGAAAGGCCTGCACTGAAAGATGACAACGGCGGCTTCTTCGATAGCCTGGAGTGCGAGGAAGACGATGAGGATTTTGTTTAACAGCCGAAGAACTGGTTGCGGGTTAATCCGTAAATAGAGCACCGCGAATGATGATTTAGCAAGAGAAACGCCGAAGCTAAACGTCGCAGAGCATCCTGTCGTGTACTAACAAACATGTATCAGTAAAAAGCAACAGAGTCATGCGTATCAACTCACGATAAAAAACAGCTCGAGCTCCTCATTTGAGACGTCGGTCATATGCCTTCCAAATCCAACTCGTGTAGCTGTCTTGGTTAGTTGTTTTTACTATAACACCTCCAGCTTAAGATGTGTGGACTTACCGCGAAGCACACATATACATAGACTCAAAAGAAAAAACTATCGAGCCATGTCAGGACAAAGTTATAGCCTATCCGAGACGTGGTTTCTGCTCGTCTGGCCGGCTTGTACAATCTTACCCATGCTACCAAGATTAAATCTGTTCACTGTCAGTACTGTCCTTGTTGGACATCGAGAAGCATCAAGACTTACAGTCATCTGCACCAACAGTCTTGAGACTGCTCCTGATCCATATTCGAGTCCCAGTGAACAGCGTCGAAATCGTAATAATAGAAATTGAGGCTTCCCGCAGCGACCCCGACAAGTCGCCTGTCGCCATTGCGACTTTGATCTGCTTCTCACTAGTGCTTCGTCTCGAGTTCCTCAGATGAGTTGGCTCTGGCAATGTCGATCGTTGGCAGGCGTTCCAGGGTGAAAGGTTAAAGGCTGATGGGAGTCTTAAAAAGAAGGTAAAGTAAACGCTGTTGTTGCTCGCATATCCAGGGTCAAATGGACCTCCCTCGGCACGAGCGAACGGATCATGGATACTCTCGACAAGGTTCGCAGGAGGGGTCTGTTTCATGAAAGTCGATGAGAAGAACGCGACGTTGCATTCGCCCCAAGGCGTTATAGAGGCTGAATAATGGAAAGTCCCAGGAGGCAGAGGGAACCGACAACGGGCGTATAAGGTGGCTATGAAATGATGCTCTTGGCAACGCCTTGCGTGTCCATTGTGGGATAACACTCAAGATCCTAGTGAGTTCCAGCCAGCACGACCCTAGTATTTTGATACCTGATCGAATACGGGCAAATAGCCGGGGAGGCGATTTCTATGAGCCATCCGCGGGAGCATCACAAATGTCGAAAGGGACCCTCATAGATGGATGAGTGGGGAGACAAGGAATTGCCCGTTACACTAGGGTCATAGGAACTAGCGGCAGCGAACGTCTTAGAAAAGTTCGAAGAAAGCTGTTGTCGAGCTGGACGTAGGTTAAGTTTCAGCCACCAAAACTTATAGCTCCCTACCGTCAACGCTATCATCTTCTAGAAGTTATTCATTGTGTCGGCAGTTTTCTACCGGTGAAGTGGCTCGGCATTACCCTATCCAAGCCACCGAGACATGTACCGAGAAGTGTTGGTTCGTCGACGAGGTAACCTGGTCTCTGTACTTACCCATGATGTGCGGTAAGTACCACCTTAGACTCTGCAAGGGCATTGAAGCCAAAAGAAGATCATGACTCGGTATCGTTATAGAAGTAGCCGGGGAGTCCGTGTGCATTAACAAATATCGATTCACGGTCCATGCGGATTCGCAGAAATGTGATGATCTTTTCCTACGCCATCTGCTTCTCAAAGAGAATCAATGCTACTAAGGCCGTCAATCGGATGACACCATAGGGCTTTGACATGTTCATCATGTAGTATTCGTCAGGCACAGTCTTGATCTGCGTTGGTAGATCTGTGATATATATATATACATGTATGTATGCATGGCAGGTACGTACATATCCGTATACGCACAAGCAACAGACGTTAGACATAGATAGCTCTAGTTAAAACATTGATTAAGGGAAAACAAGTCGCAGCTAAATCAGGAGCTGTCGAGTCCTTGTAAACCTAGATAGAGCTGTATGGCTTGTTAGAAACTGGACTGTCGGTATTGATATTGACTCCGAGCGCCGTTGTTATGGTTCGATTTTCTCAATACAAAGTACCGCATTATTCCACCTGTTGTAGACGTAAACTTGACAGCGCAAAGAAAACATGTTCTCCCCTTTCTCGTATTGAACTTGGCGAGTTCCCAGGCGAAGTACCGAATAGTATCCGCAATGTCAGGGCCCTTGCTTGCTGCGGAGCGTACGCAAGGCGGCCCCTGGATTAGGTTTGTTAGCCTCGCTGTCAAGTCCAGGTGTATCTACCAATGAAACAAAGCATCCTTACCCTGATAGAATCTGGAACGAGTTGACCTTGTCTTCTCCTATATCTTGATACCTTGAACCTGGAGGATGAACTGTCCGTTAATATTAGACGGTAATCTTGTTCTCGGCCGAGAAGCCTGTAGAGGAACAATATGAGACAACGAATGACACGCAACTGACTACGTATTCTCTAACAGAGTCAAGCATTAAGATCTCCATTCGCCCGTTGCTAAGATCGAAGAAGGATTCGTCTCTAATCTCAACGGCCCCACCTCAACCGCTCTCCCGCTGAGGGTCTTCCGGTGGGCTAACGGGAGAAGCAAATCGTAAAGGCCCCTGTGGTTTGAGCTTGAGAGGCATTACCACTCACAAAGTGCGCACCAATAGCGGGCATTCAAATGTGTAATGCAACAGAGATTGAATAGCCTCAATACCACCTCATATATAACACATCATCTATAATAATCCGGCAGTTGCCTTTATTACAAAAAGTCCCTGAATATGCTGATCTCTTGTTGGTTGTCTAAATATCCAGGAGAGAAACATACGCATTGAAGCTTTCTTTAGCCTTGCCTCAGTTTTATTACCACTTGGTTAAAGAAGTGGAAGAAGGACTAATTGGCGACCATCTTTTGTTGACTCGGACACAGAAGCAGTATTCTGCTGGAGGAAGAGGAGGGGACACGCCTCTAAACATTCAGTGCCTGGATATCATATTTATAAAGCCCAATTGCATACATCCAATCACGAATCCTCACTACAGCAGGCTTAAGCCTGTTAATCTTCCGTAGTATAGTGGTCAGTATGCAAGCTTGTCACGCTTGAGACCCGGGTTCAATTCCCGGCGGGAGAGATCGCCACCTGTGAAATACAGGACTTGATATTTTTTGGATTTTTGTCGACTTGGTCAAGTTCAGTTCCGCCTACATGTACTGATTATTTTTTGCGTGCTTACCTGGGCCGGGGCAAACAGTTCGTTGGTGCCTGTAGGCTGTAGGTCAGCAGGAGGGACGTGCTTTCGGATGGTCGGGGCGACCTACAATAAAGCAGGCAAAAGATATGTTTCTGCTTGCCGTACCTAGAAATCATGTCTGGTCACGTGAGCATACTTATCGTCTCATTTCCTTCCATAGAAAACTTTCCAGAACAGCGAAAGTAAATTTTGGAATAGCTACACTACAGAACACGATATCCCGCTCGCGATTGCGGTAATGGCGAATCCCAACATCTTACCCTAGGTTTTTCACTCCCTACCAAGAGCCTTTGCTAATCATGGCCAAGATCTGGAGCGAGCGCGAGATACTGAACAGCCATCAAGGGCCAGCCATCAACGATGACGGCGCAAACTCGAACAACACTGAGTTGAGGCATCCAGCCACACCCTTGCACAGATTTCACCGTAAAGTCTGTGCCTCCACCGTATCATCGTGACGGTGGACGGAAAGTTGCAGTAACTTCTTGGAATGCCTGTGCCGCTGCCATAGGAGCAGCTTTCAGATTCCCCGAAACCAGCGAAAGGCCGAAGGACCTTGCATTTAGTCACCCTTCCTAGAGTCGGCAGGCGTAGCGACCCCTTGGATTGACTTAGCTTCCGGACTGAGAACAGACCAGACACTAATGGCGACAAGTCAACGTGGAATCGGCTGAGTTGGCACCGGGATCACTTCAGGCATTCGGAGCCGAACTAGGCAGATGGCGATATGGCCACCGTTGCAAAGTCGCTAGGGAGTCGAGTCAAGTCATGTAACCTCCTATTTCGCAAATCCGCGCCAAAGAAAAATATCCCTCTATTCCGCAAATCTCAACTATCCGTCTGAACGCCAAATCAGGTCCGCACCAGAAAGATAGCCTGGAAATTATTCTTTGAACCCGATCAGTGAACATCACTCCAACTCAATCGTACCTATCGGCCTCTGTCAATATCACAAGCATGCGAAAGAAGAGAAGGATACAGGAGGCTCTCACCTGGAGGCTTTGACGTGGTGTCGTATACCACCCTCGCGATGCCGTCTACTTCGTTCACAATCCGTCTGCTAATAGCCTTGAGGAGACTCCACTTGAATTCGTACGGCTCGGCACTCATCATATCCAAGCTGGTTACGGCTCGCAGAATGCAGATGTAGCCATAGACCCTGGCATCTCCCTGTACACCGACGGCTATGGCGACGAGTGCAAAAGTCAGATATCGTTTCAAATTCGTAAAATAGAAGAAAGGGGTTACCTCTGTTTGTGTCAAGTGCGGCGTAGGCTTGTGTGACCTGGAAAATCTCTTTAGCAAACTTTCTCTCAGATGACAGGTGGTCGCGTCGAACCTCGTCATAAATCCCGGCCTCTCGGATCATGGAGATGAAGATGTGATCCGCCTTGCGCACAATTTCGACTCGCTCGCGGGTGACTTCGCCGATAATCCTAATACCCAAACCCGGGCCCGGGAAGGGGTGTCTCCCAATGAGCTCCTCGTGGATCTGCAGTTCCCGTCCGAACGCCCGCACTTCGTCTTTGAAACTATGTATCGTTAGCGACCGCGACAAGTAATTACCCTCCTATTAGATTCATGTTCAAGACTGATAACGTACAGCTCTCGAAGCGGTTCAAGGAGCTTCAGTTGTGCGTCCTGTTGTTTATCAGTATCTTTCCATCAAAATGTCGAATAGTGAGTGCAACTTACGCCGTTTTGCATGCGAGCAGGAAGTCCTCCGGCATTATGATGAGCTATACGAGCCTTAGTTATCTGCAACGACATTTATGGGGCGGATGGGAAGTTGGGAATAGTAACTCGAATGTGGCGCGAGGTGTTGCGAGGGGTTTGCCTTTATGGTTGAGGCGCAAACGGTTTCGCATTTTCGCCGCTACAAAGGGGGCAACGAGGAATGTATAACAGAGAGACTTACATTTGATTGTAGAACTGGCGGCTCCCTTGAAACTCAAGCTTTCCACAATATCCGCTAGATGGGGTTAATGAATTTTCGATCCTTGGTGAGCAAAGTGAACAACTGACCATATAGTGTTCCCTGAAGGAACCATTCAACCTTTCCGGCACGCGGTGTGTGCTCTGCTTCTTTTTCTATACTGAATACAGGGTTAGGTAAAGTTTTCCACGGTTCGAAAGGTGACGAGCGAAGGCTTACCGGAGTGCCTCAATTTCAAAGAGGTCAATAACTATTATCTGAGGTCAGTATGGTAGGCTAGCCCGCTTCTAGGGGGTTGCCTCACAAGTCCCTCCGATAATCTTCCTCTTGGCTTCAGGCTCCGTGATCCCTGCAAGACGGTCGAAGAAAAGCTTGGATCCGTCCACCACGGTGAGGTTAATCCCTAGATACTTATCTAAGGTTTCTTTAACCTGCTCGCATTCATTCAGACGCATCAGACCTAATATACATATTAGAACATTACTAGTAAGCGGGTGGATATCTCGTCGAGAGACATCGTCTCACCAGTGTCCACAAGGATTGCGTGGAATCGGTCTCCAATAGCTTCTTTCATCAGCTTGGCGGCTACAGTGCTGTCGACACCGCCGGAGACGGCTCCAATCTGCGATCTAATTAGCAAGCTAACATGTGTTGCTGGGCAAGATGGAAACACATACAACCTGTGCGTTGTCGCCAACCAGTTTCCGAATCCGAACGATTTCCCTCTCTAAGAAGTTGTCCATTTTCCAGTCCGCTCGGGCACCGCAGATCTTGAGAGCGAAGTTGGCGATAATGTCAGTCCCCCGCTCTGTGTGCGAGATCTCAGGATGGAATTGGATGCCTATCAGTCATACTTATCAGCAAACTTTAGCGTGAGCTTCGAGAAGACGCACATACCGAAGATAGGCAGGGACTCGTGGGCAATGCCAGCAAACTCGCTGTTCTTAGTGGTGGCAATAGTCTTGAAGCCGTCGGGTAGATGAACGAGCTTGTCAAAATGACTCATTACAACTATAGTCAGAACGTCAGATACGCATCAGGCCAAGCCAGACGAACACCATCTGCATGACGAACCGTTCAAAGAGTCTCCCAATCCCTCGAAAAGCCGATCGGCATGGCCGCCAACCTTGCGGATGGCCATCAAGGTTTCCCCGTACTCACGGTTCACGCCGGGTGCCACATTGCTTGGGTTTACTCGCCACGCTGGGACAACCGTTAGTCAATGATCGTCCGGACACACCTAGGGACGAGAATACCAATCAGTTGATTGCCAAAACAAACCCCTCTTCATAGCATGTTAGCGACCTTTCATCATGCTTTTGGCGTACAACGTACAACACAGGAACACCGAGCTCGAACACCAGCGGATCCACGCTCGGGGCGTCGGGGGAATACACGCTTGACGGGCCCCCGCTAAGAATAATCCCAACCGGTTTCCAAGCCAGATCTTTGAGCTTTTGGGTACAGGGTAACATCTCAGAGTACACCCCAAGAGATCTCAGCCGTCTCAAGATGAGCTTTGGTTTTGTTAGTTCTTGTTACCCGCATAGCAGGAGTAGTCTCTGGACAGAACGAACATGACTGGTCTGGGATCCTAAATCCAAGACGAGCACGGTCTTGACAAAAGTAATGGTCAGCTCAGAGGGTAATAGATCGAGAATTGAGAATGCTTCGTCCTTACGTCGAAGGTATCGTGCGGCGGCGCCGCTTCAAGTGTGTCGCTCATTGTGTAGAAGATTTCCAGCCAAATATTCAAGGCGCGACAGTCGTGAATCTGGTTATAGCGGGAGAAGAACAAGGGACCATGCAAGCATTGCGCAAACCAAGCGAGCAATGAGTATTATAACCAAAAAAAATTTGTTCCAACCTAACCTTTAGTGGCTGACTCATCCACCCACATGAATCTAACCCCACTAATGTTAGGGTACGCCTGCTACCACGGCCGCCACCAGATTTCACATTGTACTGTCAACAACGTCGGCATATGAGTCATTCCAACCGCATCTGCGTAAGGTAGTAGGTATTTATCTCGATTCGTCTTCTGAAACCACTGCAATTCGCCAATACCAGTACAGGTCAGAGTGTGAGATTGTGCAGGTAATCTATTGGTACTGCAATAACTAATCCTACCCTACACTCCCTATTCACCGTCTATCGACATCTTCTCAACAACAATACTGCGTCTCTGAACGATAACTGTTAAGTCGCACGAGCCTTCCCATCTTATCTTTCGGCGTTAACTGTGTGCCTTTATTTCTTCTTTCTGACCGATTCGGTCATCGTCCTAGTTCTTTCTAGCCCCTTCCACCGCTAGCATCTTGTGTCCTTTGATGTGGCCGATGAACGCATGAACTTCAAGTTGACCTTTGCGATATCTCCGGATCGATCAAGAGAGAACAGACAGAGAACGTTCGGTTGCTGCGCCAAATGCAGGCAGTTCTTAGCACCCTGCAACAGAGAGCTCAATCAACTACCTATCGACAACGAGCAGGCTATTCCTTTCTGCAGAAACTGCTTCAAGACGTAAAATCATGGCTTGCGCAAATCGAAAAAGACGGCCTCTCTTGTGAAAAATCACTGAGAGGGGTCTTACTCCCCTCACTCAACCGCCCCCCTTACGAGGAAGATGGTAAACTGGTCAACGCTGTAGTGACTGGCATGATATGCCGATTCGAATCTTTTACAACAGGAGAGGATCCCGGCCTGATTCTTGTACCAACTTTCAAGATCGTGAACTTGGCTGAGATCATTCGCCACTGTCCCGTGATAAAGCAGCCCAGAGGAAAGACATTTTCCCGGCGGTTTGACGGCGAGTGGTTGCTGAGAAACGTTGGCAGCCGATTCTTTCATGTCCGCGACAGCCGAGGGTTTAGGGTGCCTCTTAAGGTTCATCTCGTTCATCAGAACATCGCGCAGCATCACTTAGGATGTGCTGATAATCTATGGAAGTCCATCTCGCCAAGGGGACAAAAGGCAGGTTAGATTATCTGTGGCCTAGCTACTTCGCTCTAGTGTTTGACTTAATGTGGGCATGTTATACTTTTCACTTACTGTTGTCACGTTAAATTTTAGCTTAGGAGCTTGGCCACATCCCACCCTCTCCATGTGACGAGGTGTGGTTAGCGCTGGCATCGATTGCACCGCGGTTGATAAGCGCCTTGCACCAGACATCCTGGTCTATCGATCAGGTGATAGACATGATGGCGACTCCCATACTTGACGGCCAGAATGAAGCCTTGGGTGCCGTCTTACAACGACTATCGCTCCCATGCGCTAGGACCCCTCTGCCACAAAGTCCATCGCCGGTTCTTCTTTTCTTGAAAGACAAAGCAAACTTGTGGAGTTCGATCGTTTGGCGGTATGGCGGAGCCTCTCCAGGTCCTCCAGCCTCCTTGTATGCATACCCCGATGTTTCCAATGCGCTGTCCAAGGTTTGGCACGATAACAAGCCTCTGGCGGTGATTACAGCAGCGTTGATCTATCAATTGCTGCAGAACGCAGACAGGGTCCATCCGTCAGCGAACCGGGATATTGTGTCTGTTGTGGATGTAGTGTCTATGCTGCCGAACCATCAAATGACAAGGACAGCTCTCTACAGATTCTGTGAAGCCCGATCTTTTAACTATGCTAACGTTTCTGTAGTCTCTTTGTTATGGGTAGAGTCTGGGGCAAAGAATCAGATTGATGGCAACCTCCTGTGTAGATTTGATGGCTACTTCGTACTCAAGGCTCGAGAAACATTCAAACTGTTCTATCTTGTACCGCCGTCATCTGGGCCGGCTCAAGCCATTGCAATATGTTCTGTTGCCGTCTCATATTGCAGCACCCTTTTGATAGGTGAGGAGTCTGCTTTTAGGGAATCAGTCGTATTACTGACTTCATGTTTTGTGAAAATCTCCTCATGGGGTGTCAACCTTTGCTGGAACCGGTTCCATACTGTTCCTGTTCACAACTTTGCCAAAGGGCCGCGCAAACGCGTCAAAGCGAATAACATTGGTTTGGTTCTCTGCCACCTTGTCTCGAAATCCTTGGCTGCTGGTCCCAGCACTTAGGTGAGCTATTAGGTCAGGAGAGCTTTTTACAAGAAAAGCTTGACGGGGGGGAACAGCCGGATCGATTCGGACAACAGTCTTTTTGATGATCGAAGCTCGTGTAGCTTAGACTCAGTCACCAACGAGCCAGTTGACAATGGTGACGAGCCAATTGACGACATGGACGATCCTGTTGACGATATGGACGAACCTGTCAAGGACATAGGAGCGGTCCTCGTGAATGGGTCATTACTCTGTGGTATATTGAGCGTCGAGACCGTACAAGCCGAGATGGCTCGCATCAACATGGACGACGATGAGGAAGTTTCAGCCCGAATCGGAGAGGCCTTTGCTGCTACAGAGCAAAATCCTTTCTCTTTCAATGCAAGGGACGAGATCACTCTAGGCATGTCTCAGAACACTGACAATCTGGACCTAAGTAAGTATAAAACCCGACAATCTGCGCTGCTGAGTCTCGCCAGTACTAACAGGTGTTAGCAAATATTTTGAACAAGTATCCAGCCATCTCTGAGGCTTTGGAGAGATATCAAGATCGCCTCTATCGCTTGATTACTTGCATAGCCCATTTCATGCTCGCTGTCGGCGATTGCTTCCAAACAGCTATACCAAGAGAATGGTACCTCTTGATTGTGACGGATGCGTCGGCAGAACGTAGGCGAAGGCCAGTACGCATCATGACCTGTCCTGGCGTGCAGCCCATTGCCCCCCAGTACTTTCTGGGACCATCATGCGTGAGATTTCGCCTTTTTCGGCGCAAATGCTAGTGGCACTGCCGCTGTAAACAAAAGTCTCTCCATTTTCGCAGTGTGCCAGACTGGTGTAGGCTGTGAAAAAGTCCCCGATAGGATCGCAATTGGCCAGGTGAGTGTGAGGATATCTGTCGAACATATCTGCTGACCAACTTTGCTGCACATCCTTAGATCTACGTGGCCAATAGTATCACACCGTTTTTTCCGCGGCAAAGTTGTTACTGCTATTGCACTCAGGTATTCCCAAAAGGACGCTGGATTACCTCGATGTTACTCTTCAATACGATCTTATCTTATTAAGAATCATGCAATGAATAATTTTTAGACAGCGACAAAGAAATGCATGTAGTACGTGCTTGTGCAATGATGCGCCCCTCAGATGGAAAACAACTTATACTCGGACCAACCATTGAGTGAAGTGCTCGAGAAAACAAACCTGAGATACTAGCCACTTGATCCTGAACTCATATTAAATTGATGCATGGCATATGGTCAACTATATGGTCGTCTCAACGATCTGACGGTGGGGACCAACAACTCGTAGTTCGAGACCAACTGGGCATAGAAGCAGGATAGGAATGCCACAATCTATCAACATATAACAGGATGCTTATATCAGGATATAACCTAACAAAATGAGTTCAAATCCAGCCATTCAAACCCACGCCTCTTACCCAGACCCCAAGAGTTCCAAATCGCCAGTCTCGTCCTCATTCATTTGGTCTCCAAACACACCATTCATCAGATAAAGAGTATCCTGATAATCCCTCTTAGCCTCTACTCCTCGGTGCAGAGCCTTGCGATCAATCAGTCCTTGGATATAAAGCTCCATACAACCGCCGCATATCATCCTGGTATACTTGATGCACCCACAAGTTTCACACATCTCTCTCCGCTTGCTTTCTATGCGCAAAACATTTTTGACGCCAGAGCCCATCAACCATACACAGCGCTTACAGTACATCTTCCAAGCTGTTTCTGGTTGCTCGTTGGCCAGGTCGAGCTGCTCTTTGGTGAACATTCCTTGCTGGTGGATCTGACAGCACATGTAGCATGGGAATATTTGGATCTTGTCTCGGCCTAGATCGCGGACATCCTTTTCCCATTTGTCCCGTATAAAGTGAGAGCGAGTATGTAACGGAACCCATTCGTTCGGATTGACACTATCGTTGAATGCGCGGCTGACTTGTGAGAGGTGAAGCACGTCTAAAAAGCCCAGATATGAAGCCATATTGGCCAAGATGTGTGCCGGAAATATCTCTAGACTTTGTCTCTTCCTTCTAGGCTTTGCACACAGATACATTGCTTCAGAAATCTCGTCTCGTCCAGAATCAGTGTTGAGCTGTTTTCCATGGCATCTCTCAGACTCTGTGCGATACTGCCCGCAATTGTGACAGAAGTAATATCTCAACTTGTCACTTGAGACTGCTTTGAGATGGGGATATAGTCTGAGATCTGCGGCACAATCGAGACAGTATCGCTCTACGTAATGAGTTCGTACACTTGCAAACTTCTTCCTAGGGAGGATCTGAAGACAGTTGCAGCAAGCAAAGAGTTGGATGCCTCTCTCACGAAGATGGTATGTGTCGCGGTCGGATATGAATTTTTGGAGATCTTTCCTGTCTGTGAACTTTCTTGGGTCAAGGGTTGCATGGAAATATCGATTTGTTGCTGCTAGTCTGAGGATATCTGGATAGTCGAGATACTTGGCTACTTCGAACTGTACATTGAATGGTAGCCGTTGGAAGGTAACGACGGACTGTTGTTGATTCATTTTGAAGTCCTTAGCGTCTCGAAAGCTGGTATTAAATGGTCCGATCAAGTGGTGTTTCGTTGCTTTCTTGTGCCTTGGATGCTGGTTGTTGAAAGTCCCTTTTATGTATGAAGTGAATCATTCGAATACAAGAAGCAAGAATCAATAAGTATTAACTATATCTTCTTCTAAGTGTCTTCTCTCACTGCCGTTCATACTTGCTACTTTTATACGGGTGATAACACCTATGCGGCCTGAGTCATCGGTGCAGTTATCTATTACTTGGGACGCGGTAGCCTAGAAGCTATCATTGGCATGTCAGACCGTACCAATTAGGATCTAGGTTTTATCCAAGATGTATTCTTACGTTGTTGTTGCTGACGGTGGAGTATACCAAGTCTAGGCAGACGACGGGTTCGTGATATATACATCTAGCAACATACCAATACTCACAAACTGCTCCCGATTATGACATGATAACGATATAAAACTATCTCAAATGCTCCTTCAATCGCTTTAGTCCCCTCAATAACTCATTCAAGCCTCAAAGCTTCTCAAGGTGCCTGCCCATGTACCAGATTTCCCCATTCACTAACCGCTGATCAGACCATATCCTCAGGACTTGAGTTCCCATTGTACGCATTGCGCTCAGGATGCACAAACTTACTCAGTGAGTCCTTCCAGATCCATTCATCCGGATGGGCAGATACTTCAGAGTTGGTGTGCTTTCTCACACGCGGCGTCTTGGGCGTGTTCTCTAGAGGATTCATCAGGGTAGACTTGAGGATTGGCTCCTCCTCCTTCACGTTTGCAGCTTCGCCATAGCCCTGAGCAATGAGCTCCTCTCGGCAGCTGGTGCAGTGCACGTAGATGGAAAACCTGTCCTTGGCGCAGCAGAGAAGACGGCAACGTTTCTCGCAGATCAGGCGCGCACGCATGTCGTCCTCCAACGCCTTGCGTTCCGGGAGATCTCCGCCTCGGACGAGGTGATAGATCGCCCAGTCCCTTTCGCTGCCGTTGAGAAAAGCTTGACCCCGTTCTCCAAGTTTATACTGACAGATCTCGCACAGCGTCTCTGTGTCGTGGAGAGGGTAGCAGTTGCAGTGTGGACACTTGCACTCTGGCCCACGCTTCGATACACTGAAGCTGGGATACTGCATTGTTGGTGATTATTGAGAGGGGAACGCTGTAGTTAGTATTCCATCCAAGAGTCCAAAGAGAGGATAGTACGCTGTCAGCTCCGTAAAGTAAGGGCGAATGATTTAAAAAAATATATGGTATTGAAGTATAAAATTGGGTATATATAGTCGTTAACTCATCATTTCGCTCCAAGTGAACAAACGCAGTACGCCCGCTAAATACAAGAGCAAGAAATGAACAACCCTCCTCTTTGGTATGCTGAAATCTGATGCACAAGCATAGATGTTGGTGATTTTGCTTTTATGCCGTGAACAAAGGAACAAAGTGCAGCCGTGGCTCATAGTCGTTGATCAAGCTGGTCGTATGGCCAACTATCAGATAGTCTTTTTTCCTCCTCTTCTCTCGTCATCGCAAGTTTTTTATAGCATGCTCTTCTCCGTGTTGACATGCGCAAAGTTGTAGGGAGGGTAGGTCGTGGGAGCGGTGGCTGATCGGATCGCTTTGAATTGGTGGTAGACTTTGACTCGCTTGACAAGAGCCATGATGATGACACCCAGGACCATAAGTGCTTCGACTCCGAGGAGGCCGATGTAGACCATATTGAGGATTTTCTGCTCGCGAATGTAGGCAAAGGTCGTCATGCTGCTCGGCAGCGCTGCGGAGCTTGGAACGAGAGGCATGATGGCATGTTCTGTACCACCAAGTTAGTCGCAAATTGACCAGGATAAGTTGGGATTCTTTGTACCTAGCCCCAATCAAGTCTATGTGAAAGGTATAACTCAACGATAGATTCTTTGCCTGCTCTCTGCAGAATTCTTGACTGATGAAAGAAAGAGTGAAAAATACGAGCAGGACAGCGGTGGAATCGCCAACAAAGATAGGAAAAGGCCACAAAAACTGGGAAGAGGGATTCTTTTAGCTTGCTTCCTTGGCGCGAGAGGCAGCGCCTATGGTGTGTTCCTTTCGAGTAAGATATTAATACCGACTGGGTTAGGGTTGCAAATTCAATGCAGTCCGGGGGAGGCGACAACCGCTTTGACCGCCATGAAGCCCGTGATGGATCCCGTTGAAATACGAGGGGGGCTTCGATAGTAAGCCCGTAATCTATGCGATGGAAAGTCTGATTACGGTTGTAACGTTGAACACCACCAAGATGCAAAGTGTCCTCAATTTCTCTGTTCTCTTCCCCTTTATTCATCGCTCGCTTGAGAAGATGAGACTGACTTAGCTGAGAAAATCCTCTGCTCTGGGTACAAGGATCCCAAGAACCCTGGTCGTTGGAGGCGATCGCCAACTTGGCGTGTGACCCCCAATGCCCGTCTAAAGAAGTGGGAGAGTGGGCTGAAAGGACAAGCTTTGCCAGATGAGGAGTTATTGAAAAAGAGGGTGGCGAGCCATGGTGGAAGTGGACAGCTTTGTCGCGTGACAGTACGGTAGTTGACGATGCCGTTCGTATGTGATGCTATGTTATAGCATGAAACCTTTTGAAACCGACTGATCTCTGCGAAGATAATGAAGGAGGATCTGAGAGTCGAAGCGAATATATTGAGGGGCGACATTGAAGTCGCATCGAAAAATCATTCAGCGCTTAGTTGACAGGGGTTGATGCGATAAGATGGAGTCGTGTAAGTGACTAGCAAAGGCGGTGATGAGTTGGCTTTAAGAGACCGGCCTAGAATTTCCTACGAAATAATCTGTAAAGATAATGTCAGTAATTGATGAAAAGAATATCATATAGATAATACGTACCACTTTAACTACTAGGTATTTAGCAGAGACGTTGAATTAGAAACAGCCTTATCCGCAACGAGATGCTAGCGTCCATAAGTGACAAGATACTAACTACTAGAGTGAATACAATACTAGCTAGCACATGAGAGCTCCCGTCTCAGTGTGTCACAGCTGTAGAAGCAGGAACATATGTAGAGATGCCGCTCAAGGTTTAGGTACGCGTGTCGATACGCGTAAACGATGTATCGCGTGCTGTTATGTGGATGGTGTAGAGGCATGTTGAGAGGGTAACGACAACAAAAGACCAGTTGGAAAGAAAAAAGGTCTTTCACATGTCGAAGCAAAAACATTTATCTGCATCTTGACTGGATTTGGCCTGAGATTGTCTCATCACCTCGCCACGTAAAGGCAAGAGACAGCTTCTAGCTTGTTCTCCAACACTAGAAATGTTAATCCCAACATTTTTATCTATGCTAGTACGGTACCTCTATACTATCGTATCGTCAGTGCTTTATCATGTATTTATGAAACAGCTTGTCATGCGCCACATTCAGTATGCATCATGCCACTTCAAAAGGTTGTCGATGACGTCATCTCTGCCCCGCCATTCTCCAAGTCCCAGAGCCCAGAGCCCAGAGTTCAAGCCGCCGACCCTCTACCCTCCACACAAGCTCCCTCCCAAAACAAACTAACACACTGCCTCGTTGCCTCGTCACGATCAATCTCTGTGTCGTCATCCTTACTTGTCACTTGTCTCTTTATAAAGACCTGTCTCTCCTGTGGCTCACAAGCTCTCGTTCTACATACAAACTTGATACCCCTCCTAAAACAAACAGCACATCACATCTCAACACTAAATCACAAAAGCATCATGTCTGCCAACTCAACCATCCACGTCAAGAACATCGCTTCTTCGACTAGCGACGGCGAGATCAAGGATTTCTTCAGCTTCTGGTAAGTGCACCTCATCATGACATAGCCATGCTCCCAGCTAACACACTCTCAGCGGCAAGATCGCTGATCTCAAGGTCACCGAAGAGGGCGAGACAAAGTCCGCCGAGGTCATCTTCGAGAAGGAGACGGCAAAGAAGACTGCTCTCCTCCTCCACAACACCCAGCTTGGCCCCAACCACCTTGAGGTCACCAGCGCCGGTGCCGACGTCGACGACGATGCTGCCCACCCTACTAAGAACGCGGATCGCGACTCCGACGAGATCACCCAGGAGGAGAAGCCCCGCGCTCGCATCCTGGCTGAGTACCTTGCCCACGGCTACGTCGTAGGCGATGCCGCTATCCAGCGCGGTCTCGAACTCGACTCACAGCACAACGTCTCCAACCGTTTCCTCTCCACCCTCCAGGGCCTCAACGAGAAGTACCACGCCACCGATCGGGCAAAGGCTACGGACCAGAGCTACGGTATCACCCAGCGCGCCAACAGTCTTTGGCTCGGTCTGAGCTCGTACTTTGAGAAGGCCTCCAACACGCCCACCGGCCAGAAGATCGCACAGTTCTACACCGAGGGCAGCCGACAGGTCCAGGAGGTCCACGCCGAGGCTCGTCGTCTTGCTGACCTCAAGAAGGAGGAGCACGGTGGAAGCGCCTACAAGGCCTCTGGTCTCGAGAAGGTCTTTGGCAAGGAGAAGGCTTCCGGCACTGCTGCTCCTGAGGCTGGTACTGGTGCCCTCGGCACATCAGTCCCTGCTGCCCCTACGGAGAACGTTCCCAACGTCAGCGCTCCTGAGGGTGGTGAGAAGCACTAAGGTGGCCAAAATTGGTATATAATGGGATAATG
This sequence comes from Fusarium guadeloupense, assembly GCA_021655865.1. Lineage (NCBI taxonomy): Eukaryota > Fungi > Ascomycota > Sordariomycetes > Hypocreales > Nectriaceae > Fusarium > Fusarium guadeloupense. The sequence goes on from JAJJWM010000068.1 coordinate 75,816, forward strand.
AAGAAAGGGTGTTTTCTGAGCTCCAGATAAGATAGTACTATTACGGCTTTGTTGCAGCCTGTTATGAATTGTTACGACCTTTACGCATGGCACACAAGCATGATAAATTCAAGATGATTTATCAAAGAAATGAACCAATCGTGACCGGAATATTACATTGATATACATGCTAGCATAGACCTCTCAGTGACATGAGGCTCGAGTCCAATTCGGGTATCAATCACCTCTTTCTTGGACTTTGGAAGTCCAAAATGCACATTAAAACACTCTTCATGATTCTGAGCATGAGGAACACTACGAGACAATATAATCACAGCAAGAGAAGCAGCAGCAGCAATGTAGTTCAGTCATGATTTATTAATTCTATCCATACAGTGGGTCCATCAAGTCATAACCATCGTGGGATCGTTTGTTCTGCGTAGGCGTTAGCAATTGACCGAGAACCAAAGCATGTTGTTCCGGGAGGACTGACTATTTCTTCTCGGTCTTGGAGAACTTCTCTTCTAGCACATCATCGGTGATACCCTTAGGGTTGGATGAGAGGTTCTAAACAAGGCGTTAGTATCTCATTGTTCGACAAGACAACGTCCGGGAGGTCTTACGTCGAGCTGGCCCTTAGGGTCCTTGCCGTCGGTTTTGTTGACACCGTGACCAGAGGCAGGAGGTTCCTGCTGCTGACGACCACTCTGCTGCTCGGGAGGAGGAGATTGGCGACCCTCAGGCATGATGGCGATTTGTTTGTTTAGTAAAGGAGGTTGTTTGGTAGTGTTTGTTTGTATGTAGTTGAAAGTGGAATGGTTTCAGATGTTGGGAAAGAAAAGAAGATACAGAAGCTATAAGTAAGTTGATGAGAAAGAGTGATTGCAGGTTGACGTCGAAGGTGCAAGTGTATGCCGTCATAGGGGGATTACATCATGGGATCGAGATGGTGTTTTTTTGATCGAGTCAAGATGCGGGCCAATGGTGTTTTGGATTGCAAGGTTTAAAGAGGGGGTTGGGCTTGGGTTAATCAGGGTCTAGATACGGGCCTTTTTTGTTACTTCAGGAACAGCGAAGAAGGTGCTTCTTTCTTGGTTGGTGTGAAGCTGTCAAAGAGCTTGCTGTTGATCTTATCTGAGCTCCACTCTCTCCCCCTCCCTCTCTCTTCCTTGGATGAATGGTGACATTCATTGGCAGTGTGACTTGATTTATGAACGTTTACTAAGGTGAGTAATGATGACTTGAATACTTTATAATGCTGCAGGTGTATTTGAATAGCTTCATTTTGTCATGTTGCTCTTCATTGGCTGTTAGTGCCGGATTGGTTATTGGCTGCTAATGTTGATGCTCGCCAACAGTAATAGAACATGACGCATTGTCAAGATTTCTCAAAAACCGAATCAGCCTTGATCATAATGAACAAACATGTCGTTGGAGTACTCCTCATGAACAAATGTTATCTTATCGGCAAGCTGTTTATGAGATGAGGCTCAAACTCCTTTCATTGCCATCTTCAGGGTAGACAGCTTCACCTTGAATGGAGCCAGTCGGAAGCTTCCAAGAAATCCCCTAGAGGCTGGTGTTAATGGCTCCGTGCTAGCGGCCGGGCCGCTAAGCCCCGCTCCCGACTGTAAAGTAAACTGGAACGCGGGCCCAGACGACTCAGCTTCTCAACACGCGTCGGTCACTTTCAATAATAATCATTATCATCCGTTATTCAACCCAACCAATTTCCAAAGACCAAAGACGACTTCTCCATGACCGGAATGCCGGACCTTAACTCGGTCCCCCCTTCACCACATTCTCTCGCGGCCTCTCGCCGTCAGTCTACCAACCATATGGCTGCTCCGACAGACCCCTCGTCGCCGTCTCTCAATATCCTCCCTTCGAACCAGACTACCGTCAATCAGTCTCATTCACCTTCTCTTCCTTCACCAGTGTTGAATGCTTCACAACCGCCTTCCCATGCTCCTGCAGCCATTCCAAGTGAGCCTGGTGTTGGGCCGGGACCTGGGCCGATAAGACATCCCCGTCCGTTGACCGCCGCCGAACTCCATCTCCAGCTTGAAAAGGAGCAGGAAGCTGTGGTGAGTACTTGATCCACATACATTCGAATCTCCCGTATCTAATACAGCCACAGGTGAACCGGTTGACTCGCGAGCTATCTCTTCTTCGAGCTGCCCAGAATGCCTCTGTCGTTTCAAACACATCGTCTACGTCTGCCGCCAACTCATCCCACGATGTTGCCGAACAGTCTCTTCTATCAGGATCAGGCTTCTCTATCCCGACCGCTCGACACCAACGAACCTCGTCGACCACGTCTCAGAGCTTTGGTAACCAACAGTTGTCATCGTCATACGAAGCACGGGTCCATGCCCCTCGCCCCTCACAGGCTACCCCTCTCTCACGGCAGGATAGTGCCGCCTCTAGAAGGAGCCTAACAAACTCGCCTGGACCACAACACAGTAGCCTCGACCCCTCAAGCTACTTTCAGCACCAACGAATCCCTCCCCCAACATCGATTCCGCCAAGCTCAGTGGGTGCAACTCCTGGAAGTCTGAGCGAGCAGCTCAGCCCTGGGATGATGCCAGCAACGATGCGGTATGAAGAGACGGTATTCTACAGAAACGAACTAGAGAACGCCAAACGGGAGAATGATGCCTTGAAGCGCAAGATTCGAGAGTTAGAGAGACAGGTCCGTCAGCGAAGGGCTAGTGACGCAAGCCGACCCAGGAGTGAGAGTGCAAGCACTACCGCTAGTCTCAGCACCAGCACCACACCGGCTGGTGGAGTGGGAAACAGCATTGCGCCGCCGCGAGAGGGAGGTCTTGTCAGACCAGGAGGCGAGCGGGAGCGAGGCATGACGACACAGAGTATTGCTAGTGTGGCCAGTGTCGGCGTTGGTGTTCCCGAGGAGGAGCTCAAGGTCGGTGAGAGCGCTGCTAGTGCTGGGGTTGCACCTACTACGTAATACTCGAGACATGAGTGTCACTATGGATGTTTGTGGAGAGCTCTGTCTTTGAAGAGATGAGCAGCGGGTTAAGAAACGGCTATGAATGAAATTACGAATGGGAGTTGGCGTTGGATGAGCTTAGAATTATTACAAGAGCTGCAAGTATGCGATTATACAAAACATATTGTTTTTCATTACCATTCAATCTCTATTTTAATTAACCCTTTCTTCTCGTCTCGGGACTGATGAATTGATCAACCACGTGGTGTGGGAAAAACACAGCATACTTACTATAAGATGCAGTAAATTTATAATAGAATTTATCTATCTTGGTTAAACTGCTATTGTCTTTAGATAGAATAATTAAAGATATATCTAGTTTTATAAAAGTACCGACTTCTTTATGTAGATAACCTAATAGTACTCTCATCTGGCTGGTCTGGTATGCCATGCCATCTTTTTCCCGGACCGCGTGTTAACATCAATCATCATGGATACAGCCTGCATGTAGAATTTTATCTACTTATCTAGATAATAGGCCGGCTGCTGTATACACAATAACAAAAAAAAAAGCTTTTCTTCCACAGCTGATGCATGATAAACCCTTTGCACAATACAGCTACCAAGCTGCACAGCAACATGTAAAATGCATTCCATTTTCCTCCGGCCACTTGACGAACAAGGATTCTACCCTTTGAGTGACAGTTCCCCAATACTCAAACCCAGATGCAGGTGATTTCCACAAGCCAAACGGATCCTGTAGGGGGTCTTTGCTGTTGATATAGTCCACAATATCTTGCTCTGGGATGGTCTGCGCTGGAGGACTACCTGCTGACCTTCCCCATGGACCCATTCCGTGTCCTTCAGGTATAGAAACGGCGAATCTATGCAACTGCACAAGAGGCTCAGTGGCTGCAAACCTAACAATGTCGAGGAGTCCTGCGGCACTGCCGGTACAGTGGTAGAAAAGTACATTTAGTAATGTGTTGGCGTGGTTGGCGAGAAATAAATTAAACTCCTTTGTAGGCAATATGAGGTATGTCAACTTGATGGTTCGTAGGAAGTTCCAACGTAGAGAAAAGAGACCCTCAATGTCTTTAGATACACAATACAATAAGAGAAGGGATATGTTTCTTCACTCAGGCATATTAAAAGTGTCTGAAGGTTCTTGGCAAGACGAAGAAGAGGCCAAAGAAGGGCAGAAAGTATGAGTGAGGATGAGAAAGAGGCAAATTTTTGTAGTCATTCAGACAAAAACAAACAAACCTACGTTAGTTAAACTTATGCAATGAATGCATTGTCATATGTATGTATCACTGCAGGTCCAGGGCTGCCAGCTTCAGGTAGGCAAGTAACAAATACGCTTTTCTTCAATATTTACAGTGCTACATGGGAGTTCACTGATGACGCAAACCATGGGCGACTATTGTGTTTCGGTCTCTATGGATCCTTCGTGCTAACAAAAGAGGCACCAATCATGACTCAACGCATCGCGGTGCAACCTGGCAACAGATAATATTTGCCCTGAATATCATCCCAAGCCAGCATACATGACGCTTTCTAGAAACCATTCGTATAGCTCACATGGCCTATATGTGTGCAGAGAACAAGAACACGAGCTTGTTCTGATATCCCCATCCAACCCACCAAAATCCTTTGCAATGTCCCCCAAATAGTAAAGATGCTTTAGCCATTTGGCCCTCTTGATAAGACCTGATTGACCTTGAGTGACCTGAAGTCTAGTATGGTGTCACAGGCGAGGTTTGCGATGTGTTGCCAGCAGCTCCAGTAGCAATATTGATGCCCAGCTCCTCTAGCAACTGACCAAGCTTTTGATCAATGGTTTGCGAAACAGGGACCTTCTTCGCGTACTCCAGAATCTTCTTGAACGTGACCTTCTCCTCCATAGTTGGGATGATCTTGTATGCTGCCTTGAGAGCAATAGTGTAAACCTGTGCAACGCGAGATTTGTCACGGATGATGGATACGAGCTTGGCCATTTGGTGCTTGCTGCGGACAACCTTTCCCTCCAGCTCGCAAACTCGCTTCTGAGCGCACTCGTGTTTGGTGTTGAGGGCGTGCTCCTCCTGGCGTGCCTTGATCAGATCGTCTTTAAATACCTGGCAGTCCACCTTCCAAGCGTCAACGAGAATGTTGAGACCCAAGATCTCGCTATCCTTCTGCTCGATCATTTGCTCATAGCTGTTGCGCAGCCCTCGAAGAAAATGCACCTCAGTCGTGGACCACTCGTTTTGGTTGCGGACATGCTCGATCTCTGCCTTTTGCTTGTCGCATAGCTGGCGCAGGTTGTTCACTTCGGCGACGAGGGCTGCTACCTGCTCGGAGACGTTGGGCTCCGGAATTTCTGGCTCAGAGATGCTTTTATCAGACATTTCTTGCACTGAAAGATTGGAGGCGGGAAATAGAGCGATGGGAGACAGCAAAAGGATCGTGAGAGATGAGGTGTCTACACCAAGCGGTTAGTTCTCTGGGGGAGAGATGGGCGATGAAGAAGAAGATTAAGCGAATAACGTTCTCTAGGTATTTGAATTTGTAGAAGGGAAGCTCTGGGGGGTGAATTTGTTTTCCATTTCACTGGAGTAGCAACAGTTCATTGTGTTGAGGCAGTGGACGAAAGTGACAGCGCGACAATGCACTGTCAGGCAGCTGCCCCTTTGAGCCCCAAGCCCAGGCGTTCTCAGATCTTTATAAGCCACTCAAACAAGCAATTAATTCAAAATCTTCACTGTAGAGGCATTGTTAGGAACTCTAATTCTTCTTCTTACTACGTACACAGAATTCTAGTAACTTTTTATCACACCTGTTAGGCTCTTCGGTTACCCACTTCCTTCTTATATATTCAATCTAGAGTTTATGCAGACTTCTAGAACCAAAGACGAGCATCAATTATTTCACAAATCGGGGTCTATAGCCTTTGCTGGAGTTGAGGGAGGCAATACATTGGATGCCTACTCGGTCGATGCGTTCGACTGCACGGAGAACTCCCACACCAGGTGGGAGATTAATGAGTAAGTTATCGTCCTCTTCACTTCACGAGCCTCGAAGCTAACCATATGTCTCAACAGAGTCACCCATCCTTTGCAAATAATGAGGAACTACCCTCTCATTATCTGCGACCCAACCACCCTCGAGCGCGCCCGAAATATTGTCACGACAAACACAACTTCTCCTCGGCTCCCACCTCAGAGTGACCTGATTAGACACAGCCCTTTGCAACTCTTGATGTACTTTGCGAACCAGCAGCCTTTTGAGATGCTGGTTCGACGCATTGCGTCGAGTGCTGATGCAACCGCCATCAGAGGTAAGTTACATGGAGACAGCATCGAGTTCTTAATAGCATGCTAGTTATCGGAAAAAGTCCCGCTTGTAAGCACCAACGTCACTGGCGATGCGCTTTGTGGTTTGGATGCCATAGACTTAGTTGTGGGAGCTCGTTTCTTCTTTTCCACTTTTTTTCATTGTTTTGTTTCATGGGACGGGTAATTAAAAATGCAAATGAGCAGCAAAAGCTATCATAATCCAATGCCTATGAAAAATAAAGGATATTCAACATCGCAACCCCAAAGCCATTACTTCGACGTAAGCCGCAATTATCATAATTAACCTGATACATACACCTTGCCTGGTCCCAGAACTACATAGTTGGACCATACCTCAGCTACGTCACTTCTGCTCATATATACGGCCTTGCCACTACTCATGGGGTAAATATTGCGCACTCAATAAACACCACAAAGGTGACAAAGACAAAGATTTGAGGGCATATTATATATCCTGCGGTTACAGACGATGCGCCCGACGAGCTCGGTCTTAGACTGGCGACTCTAGTTCATCTTGTGCAAGAAGCAGAAGAAGTGATGCCACATGGCTGCTACGCACGATACTCATCATATACTATTGTTCACAAACGTCGAGATCCATTGGTTTCGGATCGAAGATCTCACTTATACATGCCAGTCAACTTATTAATGGCCATCAACATGACGATACGGATTTGTCTATTGTTACTGTACTATATACAACAGTCCATCGATCTAAACCCATCGATGTAACGGCGGAGCAAGTCACACCATCGTCATGGGCCAGTATAGGTAGGCAAAGATATTGTGTACATATGAACCCAAGAACAACTGCTGAAGAATTGCTAGTGCTGGATCAGGCCACAACGAAGCCTTTGCTTCGCAAGTGTTATATATAGATACGGTATTCGACTGCGTGGCAGCCTCACACGCAGGCTGGGAGATTTTGGAGTAAGTAACATTCATAATATTGCTTTGAAACCATATCTAATTGCCTTTTGTATCAGGATCTCCCGCCCGTTGAGGTCTGCCGTGCGCAGATAACCTCTGGTCATTTGTGACTCGAGAAGCTTGGACTTCGCCAAGGACACGTTCTTGGAGACATCGGTGTCTCCCTGGGCGCCTGGCGAGTCCAGGCTGATCGGGTACCACCGTGGCCAGAGGTGGACGCAACTCTACGGACAGCAGTCTTTTGAGCTCTTCCAGGGTCATGGAAACGATAAACGAGTCACGCGTCATGCCCTTGGAGACTTCCTGATCGACGGTGACTCTGACGATGAGGACAATGTCCCCCCACCTCCCAGGATATGGATCGGGAGTGCAAGGAAGTGGAGAGTTGGCGACCGTAAGCTTCTGCAGAAGATCCGGCTTAGATGCGGCCTCGATGAGAACGGGTTTGCCTATGGCGACCCTCGTCGATGGGATGCTATCCACAACCAACCTCAGCGACTCAATGACTCGTTTTCCCGTGCTGATCTTGCAACACTCCAGGCCGTCACGCCTCCCCCGAGTCGGTCGACGGAATGTGCCTTCTATTTCCACTAGGGGGCATATGACATGATGGTAGCCTATGCCTTTGCCGCCATCGGTCTGGAACCAGCGAATTATCCTAACACGACTGTACAGGGAAGCCAGCCGTCCGCGAGCTGGGTTGCGGCGACGGGGCAAGGTGGACAGGGTGAGTCGTCCATGAGCGGGATGGGGAGCAGACAAGCATGGACGCGTCGAATGCGGGATCAATGACAGACGAGCAGTTGGCCACTTTCTTCACGCAAGTTGAAGAGGAGACGGCATGCCGACAGGCGAGGGGAGCTCATGGATTTCCAGCACCATACCTAGGAAATAAATTAGTTAACACAATAATCTAGAAGACCTCAAAATATGTGAACTCTCATTTGAATATTGCATATTCACAGCACGGCTCTTTCTTGACTTTAGTATATAATCATGGAAGCAATTAGAATATGGGTATCGTTTTCTATAAGTGACGTACAAGTTTGTGCCTTATCATCTAAATAACATGCTACCCCGGTGTCTTATGATTATTTTATGACATGTTGGAGTCTGCGAGGATATCACTTATGGGAAATCCATTCACAATTGTAGCCCCTTCTAGACTCTTTAACCAAGATACACCATCTCCTTCTGGTACAGGTCGGTGAGAAAGACTGCAATCGACAAAGATAGAATCATCCAAGTACTGCCAGTCTGATACCTCAACTGCACACTCGGATAGGCAACCAGGGAATGGCGAAGCGCTGAGGGCGGCACAGGTCCATGCCATCTGCTGCAGAATCTCAATCATGGTATGTGTCCATGCCGACACGCTGAGCCTTATGGAGCCATCCTCAACCTCTATGTGCAGCAGACGGAGACCAGGACAGAGAAAGACATCTTCAGTGCCATCCCAGATGGACATTCCTGTGAAAGGGTGGCCTTCGCAGCTTGATATTGAAGCTTCTTTGACGGCGTCTTCGATGCATTCTAGGAGGAGTAGACCACACTTGGGCCACTGTCTGATTGTGTACTCGGATATTGTGGTGTAGACACAATCGTTTGCGGTACCAGTAATGGCTGGCAACGAACCCATCTTGACCAAATAAGGATCTCCAATACCTTTGAGGGGTCCAAATAACTGACACTCAAACTTGAACTGGACAACGTGAAACCCGTCACTAGGAGGCCTAAATGGGCGCTTCAATAGGATATCCCAGATAGCCGATTCCATCAGATGCAGTTGTACATAATGCGGAGAAACAAGGACCTCGCGAATCCTTGAGATGAGGTGCTTTGCCGATCTCCCCCTGGTGATGTATGTATGAATGGACCGCGCAATTTCATCAGGCGAGCCCCTGGGTGAGCGGGAGGTGTGTTCTCGATTCCAGTAACTGCAGAGGAGTTGAAGTGCGACTGGAAGTTCGATGCCTCGTGCAGTCTCTGACCATGTTGCTGGTCGACGCGAGATACCAGGACCGAGTTTATCAAGAATACATCGAGATGCTTCAGGGCCGTTGAGTATAAGTATTATCTGGCAGATTGGTCCGTCAAAGAGCTTCTGGATCTGCTCTGTCGAATTTGGATTAGAGTTGCAATAGAAGGTCCAGAGTTCATCCCACAGCATATGCGTAAATTCAGACAGAAGACGATCCAAAACCCGATCGATGTTGATGCGAACTTTCTGCTCCGGGAGATAGTAGTGGGTGAGAAGCTCGTTGTTCAAGCCATCTGCAAGGGCTGTGGCAAACGAGGCAGTTAGTGCGCCGGCGATGAGAGGAGGCACAAGAACCTCGGCATTATTTGGTGACTGCGCAGTTCTGGGACGTCGACCAGGAAGAGGCGGAGGCTTAATGATGTTTAAAATCGAAGGATTCACACCAAGATCGTGCTCGTATAACACGGGGGGATTCGGTGGGGGCATGGTCTAGTCATTGCGCAGATATTGAAGACATCTGGATGAGTAGGCGGGACTCGAAGATTACGGCTCAACCGCGCAAAGTCATGATAAGTATTCCATAGTAACGAGAAAACAGAGGTATTGAAGTTTTAGAATATGCTTATTCTAGAAGGGAAAAAAGCCAAGGTTTTGATGGTGGTGAAAAGTATTTGGTAGCTGGCGTCGCAAGCATGTTGCGTGGCCCCACGGCGAACCGAGTAAGTGAATGAGTTGGCTCTTACGCCACCCAGAAATGGGAATAAAGGGGCTGACTAGAGATTTATTAAACTACTTGTAGTGAACTAGCGAGTATGAGACTATTCACGGACCTTGATTTAATTAGAAAAAAATTGACGAATTCCTATGCCGAGGTCAGTTCTGAGAGGTTATCCTCATGTTCGCCGTGTAAGTGCCCCGTCTGTTGGTCTTTGAGGCCGCGTAATGGGTTCTGCATGGGCCTATCATGTTTCTCCCTCTTCCCCTCATGAACAGACAAAATTTCTCGTAAAAATCGCGCTTGATCTTTTGACTATGAAGAAGACTGACGAGGTCTTGTATGAACAGAGGATGTTAAAGTGGACATTTTCCTGGCTTTTAAAAGAATGGCATCGCTCAATGAGGCTGTGCATGTGGGATGGGATGCCTTGCCATCCGCTACCCTAAGCCGAGCAGAGTTTGACATAAACATTAGACATGAGCCACCAAGATAATGTGGGTTTTGTTCATGGGACTTTTGTCAGCCTCAAGCACGATGACCCCACTGTACGACAATGTTTCGTGGGACGACATTCCTCCTGTTAAGACACAGTTGAAACGAAGTCGCCCGAATACTGCGGAGTTGATGCTCTTAGCTCAATATTTGTGCATACTCCTATGATAGACAGGCAAGACTAGCGCATTCACATAAATTGGTGCACACTTGGAATGAGGAAGAACCATTTATTCATTGTAGAATTATATGGGCGTGGCTGAGCACACACCTTTGTCGTAAAAGCATATGTGTAGTAGCGGTTCGCTGATACAACCCCATTCATCAGCTCCGTGTTGTTGAAATGCTGCCTCCAAATTGTTCGACCTTGAGAAGATTTCCTGCTCTTGGAGCGAATTCCATGGCGATACTTCCGATGAGGCGGGTGTTCTGCTATTTCCGAAGAGCTTCAACGATGCTAAAATCTCAAAAGGCAGCGTTATCGGGAAGATAAGAGCGAGTGGAGTGCCCCGAAATAAGCATATGCTTCCTGGGTTCAAGTACCATTAATTGTATTCGAGTACTGCCATGTGGCCCTGCATCCTCGACTACCAAAAGGATGGTCTCTATTCGGATGGTAGTTCTTCGAGACCACTTTGCGAGTGTGAGATATTGGGATATTGGGGTATGGTCGGATGATGTTGGTCCTAGCTATCTTCACTGATGCGTCTCGAAGCCGAGACGCACCCTTCCGGACACAATGAAGTCATGGTTCAACATCGCTGGAGGTGTAAATCCGTTGGCTAATCAGTTCCAGATATCTTCCTATGTATGTAATGGCTATCGATCCTGGCCATGATGTTCGTGCTTGTTAGGACGTGCTTTTCGGTTGGATGTATAAGGACTTCAGACTTTGCTGGTTGTGGCGGTGGTGATTATTGGGTATTGGCACACGGCGTAGAGTACGTCTTGTTCTGATGCATGGAGACATTACGTGAGAGCTGATAAACTGGTGTTTGGGTTCGTATAGACTGGGAAGCCGGAGGTCTGAAGCCGAGGTTGCAGTTCTGGAAATGAATTCGATCGGTATAGGTCTCGACGGGTTTTGGTGTAATAATACATGGATCTCAAATCCGACTCGGTGTAATTCTTGACGATACATGACTGAAAGCAACAACATGACGTTGAATTGAGAGGCCGAAATTAAACATATCCTCCCCCCGCAAAGCATTAACCTTAAGACGCATGCGATCAAAAGGGTACCCTCCTGGACCGACTTATTCTTCGTTCTCGAACTCTGAGAGATTCGTTAGTTGACTATCATCACAGTGGTTTCACAGGGCACTCATTTACCTTGTGGCGCGTTGCTGACACATGCCAACATCTCCTGTTCGCTTCAGAGAGCCCTACAACTAGACCAACTATTCCTTCGACCGTAGACACGGCTCATGCACAATCGTATACGATGCAGGCGTCATGGTAGGCACGTATTCGTCACATGGATAATCGGGACTGGCGTTTAAACTTCGCAGAGGAAAAAGGCCTTCACGGTGTGACTAGAAACGGCGCTGGAGGAAATCTTCACGGGGGCGTTTTCGGAGCATCATGTTCTTGTCGCTGTCGCACGAGATAGGGAGATGGCGAAGCTAGGGACTAAACTAACTCGTATTATGCTAATTGGAAGAGGTCGAATGAGACGATAACTAGAGTGAGAGAGAATGTCTTATCAGTTACACGTCCGAATACCCTGATACATACCTTTTCCTGGTCCAGGGGCTGGGGCTGTAGGTTGATGAGTAGCAATCGTTCCTTGTCTGACCATGTCTGTTCCTGGCTGCTGTAACTGATTGATGCGGCCGTGCATGAAAGAAAGTCGGTGTCAAAATGAGCTTGATTAATTGCTTGTTGTTTGGAGCTTGGACCCTGCGAGGATGATTTGAGGATTCCAATGGACGGGTGTCATGAGTTTCGTATCACGTGGAGCTTGTTCCTGATGAAGTCATTCTGCATCTGAGCTGACGAACCGTTTCCTGCGACCATTGCGTTTATTGAAGCTGGCATTCTGTAGATTGAAGGAAAAAAAGGTTGGTAGAGTTAATGAGTCAAGAACGTTCTCGTGATCAAATCGTCTAATATGCGAAATCACCCATTGTTTATTCTCTGGTTGAATCGTCGGTCGGCGTTCGCCTCTTGTCGTTTAAAGTGAGCTGACGGTTTAACGTGCTGCTACTGCTCTAGCCAAAACAAAGGAACCAGGGGATCAACGGGATCCTTCCGATGTCCCCACTTGATGTCGCCTGTTGCCGGCCCCACTATCGGATGTTGGCGCTGGTCATGTAAGACACGGGAGAGAAGAAGAAGATGATGATAACAATGTGAAGCTATAGCAAGCAACACTGATAGTAAAATAACAAAGAATCGAGAGAAAATCAACACTCAATACTGAGGCTGGATAAAACGTATGGTCGTATAAACCCACTGATGCCAAAAGTGGGAGGGGTGGCCCCGAGGCACAGAGATGCAGATATGCCCTCTTTATGTGGGAATTGCCTCCTTGCTTCCACAGCGTCATGAGAAAGCCAGGTACACAAACAGGCAACCAGGTACAAAGGGCGAGTCACAAGGGACATGGCACGCGGCCGCTGCCCATGGGGAGACGGACGTATCGGACGCCCTCACGGGAGTCCATCCTGGTCTCGAAAGCATGACGCTGGTACGATACCAGATGCCAACACGGCCTGGTAAACATCCATCTCGCGAATTCCTGGCCAAACATGGGCTTCAAGCCTGATTGACACCATCTGATACCAAAGGCGTCTGATTGACTTGGCGCATATCAAACGCGAAGCTACGCTACTGTAGCAGCAACTTGACCAGCCAATCGACCCAGCACTTCCCCTCAATTTGCTACCATAAGGTTTCACACGGGGTGCTCAAGAGGAGGGGAGGGAAACCGAACGAGTTTGTATCTATCGAGGTTGCTTTCGTCTGTGATTAGAGTGTTTTGGTTACATGCTTCTCATGTATCCGTACCGTAGCAGGACATACTATGTATGTATCAATCATCAGGTGAGTTGCGCCAACAAGCGCCAAAGCACGCATCCGCAAGCCGAAGGCTCCGGTTGGCACGAGGAGGGAGGGATGAGTGAGGGGCAGCAGCAACTGACGATCCCTCGTCATCGGCCACGGCTGAAATCAAACGTGCCAAACTTGTCGTTTTTGTTCAGATCGGCCACACCCAACAGGAATCTTGATGTCCCCCTCTTTCAAATCTACATGCTTGAAGCATTTCTCACCATCTCAGCTTCAGGCCACGACACCCATATAATGAAACCGCGGCCTTCCGCGCCCGTCAATTGCTTTCTACATTGAATCACTCGATTGCCGGGGCCCTCCACACGCCACCAAACGATCGCGGGTGGGTCATCGACAAGCTTTCCCCGGATTTTGGTCCCCCGCGCTAGCCTGAGCTGGGCCGCAAGCGGGTACCAGACCGGTACGTAGAGCGGGTTCCCACATCCGCGTCGCGCCAGCGCTAGGCTCGTTGCGGCTTCAGACATGGTCTGCTGAGCTTGGAGCCAGGGGCGTCACGCCTTCCGTCAGGCCAAAGTCACGCGATCGTCCTACAGCTGCTGCCCGCATTTGCAAGTTGCTGAGCAAGTGAATCCACAGTCTAAATGCGTGTTTGGACATGTTGAAGTTACATTGAAATGGATCCATTGTTTGAGAGTTTTGTTCCATGAGGGACGGAGCGAGGCGCAGGCGCAGGCGCAGGTGCAGGCAGGCACAGGCCATGGCAACCGCTCAATCATGGACATGGACACGGACATCCATGATCATAATCATACCCCCCTAGGTCGTGTCGTTCCTTCCCTTCCCTTCCGGGTGTGGGCAGTTACCCCGCCCAGTCTGACGACAGCTCAGTTGGTAATGGGTGAAGCGGAAGCCTTGGATGACTGAGGATTCAAGCATGCCATCCAGTGCCAAACGATTGCTTCGGACATGAACGACGCCGAACGGAGCGGCAGGTGCGTCCCGTCCGTAATTGCAATAAGTAACAACCATTTCCCCTCCATCTGCTCCTTCTTTCCATCTCCTTTCCTCATCGCATCTTCAAAGTACAACACCGAAACTCATCTTCACTTGCAATCTTCTGCTTTTGACGTAAAAGGTCCGTGGTCATCCTCCTTCATACCAATCATCTCTCCCTTTGTCATCAGCATATCTAACATTTCCCCTCTTTTATAGCAGAACCAGCTACCACCACCAGATCCTCTCGATCAATTCACATACAAACCAATCAATACCATGTCGGAACCTCTCACCAAAATCGATTCCGCCGTCCAGGGCCTGTCATCTTCACCACCCGCCAAGGATGACACCAAGAAGGCCGAACACCGACGGAAGAGCTCAACTGCTCCTGGTGTAATGAACATCCTGGACCTCGGTAAGTTCGATAAATCCTCTCGACGAACCAAGCTCTGGCCGACATCGGACTCGGTGACATGATGGCTCACCCAAAGATCATTTGCTAACATGATGGTGCAGAGGCCGAAGGAATTGAGCTCGAGCTTGCTCCCGAGACTCAAAAGACTGGATGGTACGTGACATCAGCCTCGACCCCGCACTATACATCTCGAATCTGAGACGACCTTTGTCCACAAGCAGCCACTGACTGATCCTCTTACAGGAAGATCAACTCAAGCCCAAACTCAGTAGAGGACCCCTCTATCCTCAAGCTTCACCTATCAAAACCTCCCGTCAAGAGGATTGACCTTCACTTCCCACTAGGAATGGAGGTGACAGCCCGAAACCTCAAGGGCGTCACAATCAAGGATGCCCTTGATGCTATCCACAAGGCTTACAAGAAGCGGGTATGTATTCAATGCCTTTGCATGCACTTGAATTTCAGCACCGCTAACACTCACCTTTAGTCGGATGATGAGCTCGACAAGCCCTACCTCGCTGGTTTCGAGTGGGACAAGGAAGAGTCATGGACCCGACTTGTTGTTCACCTCCAGACCCAACCCACAAGTACAACATTGGGCGGGCCCGCTACCGGTGGCAAGAAGAAGAAGAACAAGAAGCAAGAAGAATAAGTTGCTCATGCCACGGTGGTATCTGTTCCAATAGTTCCTTTAATACTTGTTCGTTTCGCTGGTTTCGTTGCGAGTCGGCGCTCGGGATATTGCGTCTAGATATTCTTGGCCTGGTCATATTCTGTGCGACTGCTGGAAGCATCGCCTGGTGTACTCCTCTATTGTTTTCATCACTGGTCGATTCGGTCGGCGTTTTAAGGACTCATGATATCATGGATCCTTTAATAATACATATCTCCGCGAGCCCAATGTTTCATGAAACGTACCATGAGAAGAATTTGTTGTGAAAGAGTTGTTGAAATTAAGATGAAGTTTACCCATAAGTCCGAAGCTGAAGTCGTTAACCCACTATGATTTTGCCCCGCCATGATGACTTAGCTCCCCGTGGATTTGAGGTTGAACCCTTGAACATACTATTTCCATCATGTCTTCTTTCGAAGTGAATTGGAGCCAGACCCCCTTCAGTTGATTTTTGTTCCAACCATATGCGAAGAAAATGATTTGTCACCAATTGTTTACTCTCTGTTAGGTAACATGTTGCTACACTCGACGTCAGCGGAATATGGGCGCGATGCGATACCCCACGGCTAACGTCGGGCCGCTTCATGACTGCAACGCGGAATTGCGACTCGACGGCTTACACAGGAGTTGAACGTCATCTTCCATTCAAGAAAGGAAGTTCGCAAAGCCGCGGCAGTATGGTTTATAAGCATCGACTGCGCACTCTTGTCAAGAATGCTTATGCTTACCATTGATCAAACCCAAACTCTAAGGGACATAGCAAGATGCCCGTCACCAACTTTGACCTCAAGGAGAAATACCGATATCAGAATGGCTTCAACTGCTACCTAGAGTGAGTATCACTGATTTTGCATATTCTTGCTATCCTTTGGCTGACACTCGGCACAGGTCTGAAGCCGTTGACGGTGCCCTCCCCGTGGGACACAATTCTCCCCAGAAACCCCCGTACGGACTCTACGCTGAGAAGCTATCCGGTACTGCCTTTACTGCGCCGCGACACGATAACAAACAGACTTGGTTGTATCGCATTCTGCCGTCTTGCGCGCATCATCCGTATCAGGCTGATCAAGCTGCCACAAGCGATGCCAACAAGACTCTCGACGGCGCAGAGGATGGAAAGTTGCACTATATTCCTAATCAGCTCCGTTGGGATCCCTTTGATCACGACCAGGCTAAGGATCTGGACTTTACTACTGGTCTGAGGTTAGTTGCTGGAGCTGGGGATCCTACCTTGAAGGAAGGACTGGGTATGTACATCTACGCTGCGGGCAAGAGTATGGATGAGAAGACGGCATTTTACTCCGCTGACGGCGATCTTCTCATTGTTGCGCAGGAGGGTGCTCTTGATATCCGGACAGAGTTCGGATGGCTCCTCGTTCGCCCCATGGAGATTGCTGTCATCCCTCGAGGTGTCAAGTATCAGGTACACCTCCCATCGGGCCCGGCCCGAGGCTATGCTTTGGAGTTATACCAAGGACACTTCAACCTCCCCGAGCTTGGTCCCATCGGCTCCAACGGCCTGGCAAACCCTCGAGACTTTCAGTCACCTGCCGCATGTTTCAGCGAAGACTTTGGTGCCACGGCCTCAGAAGGACCTAGCTCGTACACCGTCGTCGTTAAGTTCAACAACCACCTCTTCAAGGCGAAGCAGGAGCACACTCCGTTCGACGTGGTGGCATGGCATGGAAACTACTACCCCTACAAGTACGACCTAGGCCGCTTCAACACCATCGGCAGCATCTCCTTTGACCACCCCGACCCATCCATCTTCACAGTCCTCTCAGCGCCGACCAACACACCTGGCACAGCTGTAGCAGACTTTGTCATATTCCCTCCGCGCTGGCTAGTCGGCGAGGACACATTCCGCCCGCCATGGTACCACCGAAACACGATGAGCGAGTTCATGGGCTTGATCCAAGGAGGCTACGACGCTAAGCGCGGCGGCGCGGGTGGTTTCGTGCCCGGTGGAGCGAGTCTGCACAATGTCATGAGCGGACACGGCCCTGATGCTGAGAGCTACGAGGGCGCAAGGAACGCGGAGCTCAAGCCTGTCAAGGTTGGGGCGGGGAGCTGTGCGTTTATGTTTGAGAGCTGTTTGATGGTCGGTGTTACGCAGTGGGGGCTGAGGACATGTCAGAAGGTGCAGGAGGGTTATAATGAGGAGAGCTGGGGTGGTGTGAAGACACACTGGAAATTGCCCGAGGGGATGAAGGTGAAGCAGCATACTCTGTGAGAAAGCCAAAATGGTATTGAGCATAGGAATTAGCAACTTGTATGAAAGGGATCATGTTTCTTATTCTTCGAACTCATGATAAGTTATTGTCCCCCCGTACGCAAAACAATGTTTGAAGGAAGACTTCGATCTTTGAATTCATCATCAACTTCATAAACAATCTCTCCTCCCTCCTGCTTAAACCCCTGCTTCAAATACACCAACCGTCCCATACTCGAAGCCTCAGTGATACACTCCAACCCGCCCCTCCTCTCAGCCTCGTCCAATCCCCACTGAACCAACATCTTTGCAATTCCCCTCCTCTGAAACTTAGGATCCACGACGCAGAGATCCATCACCAGTACCGCGGGGGGAGTCGCGGTAGCCTTCTCTTTGATGATCTCCCAGCGCCGCTTATGCAGCGATCCCTCCGCCTGCACGAGAAACCGCTGCTCGGCCTCGTTACCAGGGTACAAGGCTTCAAGGTCCATGGCCTTTCGGAGATCCTCGGCGGGAGCATCGCCGTAGCCGTCTACCGTGGAGAACTGCTGCCAGATTGAGATGCCGGCGATAGAGCCGTCGGGAAGCGTGGCCTTGACGAAGACGGTGTTGGGCTGGCCGTTGTTGTTGCGCGTCACGGAGGACCAGCGGTCTACGAGGCGTTTTGCTCCTGCTTTGACGCCCTCGGGTGTGTTCCAGCCTGGGCTCATGGCTATCCAGATTCCATCGCGGGTTTGGTCCCCAAAGGCTGAGGCTGTGATTTTGAAGATGTCGGTGAAGTCTTCGGGGTTTGTGATGGGCTCGATGCGGATATCCGAGGAAGCCATTTTGGGTGGTGATAATATGAATCTCTTTGGATGAGATGGAGCAAGTTCAAGGTGAGGCTGTGTATTTTCTCGGTGATTGAAATAAGAGACAAATCTCAAATGTGAGGTTGAGGTTGAGGTATTAGTTATGAGCAGAAAATGGATCGATCCACTTCTTCTCTTGGCTGGGGCGACTAACATCATGACTATATTGGCTAACGTTAGCAAACATTTTCATGATCTCCAGTTTGAGTGCCCATATTAGCTTGGACACTTCATGTTTCTTTGCCAAGTTAAATAGCACCAATCCATTTTGGCAAATGTAGACCAGGGTTATCTTAAACATGTTACAAGGTATTAGCGCCGCATTAAGAAATGCTGTTGTAAATTAGCATAAACAGATCTTAAAACTATAGAGAATGTTCCGACTTTGGTTTGTCTTGGGCTTTCCAAAAACCCGAGGACTTCTAACAGCGACAAATGTAATCTCAAATCTTGAACATGAAACCCGCCGTCCAAGCTCAATAATACCCTTCATCGTAAGGAGCATCGTCATACTCCTCATAACCGCCACCTTGATAGTCATCCTGATAGTCATTTCCCACATCATAGCTTTCTTCCTCATAAACTCCACCCCCATAGCCTTCACCATCATAGCCTCCTCCCTCGTAGCCTCCTCCTTCATAGTACTCTCCCTCATCGTACCCGCCACTTGTCTCTTCCTCCTCCTCAACCTCTTCCTCACTACTTTCATCATCTCCCTCATCGTTGTCATCACTAGCTATCTCAGCCTCATACTGTGGCTCTTCGTCCTCAGACTCGGCTGCTTCATCCTCATCTTCAGCATGATGGTACTCTTGCTGTTTGTAAACAGGTTGTCCATATTCAGCCCACTGAGTTGACCCGTACGAATCCGCTTCATACTCATGTTGCTCTTCGTCAATGTTATCCGCACTTTCACCTTGATCAGAATCATTGTTGTCAAGATCATCGTCAGAATCAGAACTCCCTTTTTCATTCAGCTCTTCCACGTACATGTTCGCTTCGTTCGCGTATGCGTCAGACTCACTATTTGACTCTTCTTCTGAGTGATGCGATTCCAGTTCTTCATCTTCAGAAACATAATTGTCCGTGTATTCGGCGGGTGTATATCCTTCATAAGTGTTCCAGCTCTGGAGGTGGTACTCATCATCAGACTCGGTCGCATCTCCGCCGTCGCCATACTCTGAAACCGAAGCTGAATCTCCCGACTGCTCGGGATCTGAAAGTTCCGGGTCACTCTGTTCGCTTGTTTCGTGGATATCACTGGCATAATCCGAGTCTTCGACATCGTTGGCCTCTTCCGACTCTGAAGGTCTGTCCGAATGTTCTGACAGCTGAGGTGATTCCAAATCAGAGAGCTCAGGTTCCGACACATGCTCCGATGGGTCAACTGATGGTGAGCTTGCGACAGATTGGCTCAACCCGTGATACAAATTTGTATGTATTTGGTGGTTGGTAGTGCTTGTCTCGGTGTAATGTTCTTGAATATGTGAGGAAAGAAGGTAACCACCTACTGCGCCAGCTACAACACCAGCACCGCCAGCCGCAACAGTCTTGGCACCAGAGAATTTTGAAGCCTTGTGGGACTGCGATTTCTGGCTATTTGTGATCTTCCGCGAAGAATTGGATGTAGCGACTAGTCGCTGCCCACCAGTTGGCTCTGTCTTCGATGGAGGCGTGGGATGATAACCTAATGAAGACACAGGTTTCTTACCACCAGAGACATCGGGTTTTTGATTGAGTTTACCTTGTCCTGGAAAGCTGGCTGGAGCGGTTACACCACCTGGACCAGACGATGGACGAGTAGGAATAGGCTTCCTTTGGCCAGTAGGCATTTCAAGAGGACCAGGAGCGGGTACAAATGGCTGAGTGGCATGCCCATGCAGATGGAAATTGTTTCCAGTCTGTGCCTGTAGCTTCCCACCGCTTTGAATGTGAGGCTTCGCTGGTGAGGGTTGCCCCATGCCGGTGTCACTTTGAGACGGTTGCCACGGACGAAATGGCGCCTGTTGGCCAGGCTTCGCAGTATTGGGCTGCACTGAGCCACGGTCTCCAACAGGCTTGCACCCTACACCTTGAGCAGCCTCAGGTCGTGAAATGACTGACTGATCTGATGCAGGCCTCTGAGGTGACTGGTAACCCTGATGAGGTACATTGGATTGTTGAAAAGGGCGAAAGCTGGGACTAGGTGATTCTTGTCTTTGTCCAGTTCCTTGAAGAGGAGCATATACGTTGGAGGTACTATGCCCTGTCTTAGCGCCAGAAGGTGAAGAGTACCGTTGGCCAAATTGGCTTGACGCAGATCCAGAAGCATCATGATGTACTGTGGGAGGTGGACTAGGTTTGAATGGTTGGAAGGGTTTGCCTTGGGTCACTCCAGGCATTATCTGTGAGTTACCAGAATAGGGGATGTATGCGTTCTGCGTAGTCTGCGTCTGTGTCGGTGTCTGCTTCGAAAGAGAGCTGTAGATGTCCCAGCTTCGTCTCTCAGTAGGTTGTCCCCCTGTTGTACCAGCAGAAGCTCCCGAACGAGTGGTCTGGGAAGGTCTAAATGGGATACTGTTGATGCCACGAGTGACCTGATCACTCTTTGACGGCTCAGGCCCCTTGGGAACGGAGTTTTGTAGTACGTATGCTGAATAAGTGTGAGTCGGCGTTTGGTTGTTGGCCATTACTCCGTTTCGGGGTGCGATGTGATCTTGAATCCCAGATCCTCGCGAACCAGACATAGTCGCAACTGTAGTACAAGTTGTCTTGTTTATGATCTGTTGTTCGGGGGCCTGGGGAGCTTTTGAAGGCGTTGACGATTTCTTCATCGAGGCCTTGGGCGTAGGCTTTGTTCTCTCCTCGTTCTTGTTCCCATGTTCAAGAAGAAAGGCTTGTTGGCAAGCTCTCCATTCGACATGCCACACTGCATACCTCTTCTCGTAACGCTTAAAGAGTAGAGAAGCTATTGCACGTTCTTCTTCCGAAAGAAGAGAAACTGCCTTCTCTCTATATACTGCATAGAAAATAACGGTATGTCCTTCGTAGCTTAACAGTTCAAGGTCTGGATCCCCCTCCAAGAGACTTTTTGCCAACTTCTCGTCACACATTCGTACTGCAAGCACGAGCACAGTGAAGCCAAATCTGTCTGTAGTGTTGATATTGGCTTTGCTGCCCAAAAGAATCTTGACGATACCAACATTCCGAGCTTGAACAGCATAAACGAGCGCCGTTTGACCATGCCTGTCTTTGGCGTCAACGATGACATTGTGTTCCAACAATTTCTGCACATAGACTTTGCTTCTAGATACTGCTGCCTCGTGTAGGACTGTTCTGCCAACGTTGTCAGGAATATCCAGTCGACAGCCCCGGTCAAGCAAAAGTCTAAAGGCAGAGGCGTGGCCCCCTACGACCGCAACATGTAGAGGGGTGCGTCCCTGAGAATCTTGGGAGTTGATGTCTGCGCCGTTGTCCAGAAGCATCGCCAAGACGCTGGACTTGCCTGTAGCGACACCGTAATGCAAGACTGAGCTATTGGACTTGTCTAAAGCTCTGATATTGGCGCCTTTCTCGAGCAACAACTTGATTGTAGGCGCGCTTCCTCGAATAACGGCTGAAAACAGTGACGTCTGTTGCAAATCATTCGTCGCAGATATTAGAGCAGGATTATGCTCAAGTAGAAGTTTCTGGGCACCGCTGTGCCCCTGAAGCACAGCAAAGTGTAGAGCTGTCTGCCCACTGACTGCACCTATGCCACTCTCCACACCCAACTTGAGAAGCTGCTTCAGTATAGACGAGTGCCCATGAAGAGCAGCTAAATGCAACGGAGTCCTGCCTTGTCTATCTTGAACTCCCAGCACTCCTTTCTTGGCTTGCTTGATGACAGCTAACAGGAGATGGATATGGCCGGATACGGCAAAGAAATGCGCCCAGAGTGCACCGTTGGATAGATCGTGACTTGAAAGAGATTTCAAGGCTTGTAGGTCACCAAGGGCAGGGTTCCCTTGACTAAGATTGACCAATGCATCGAGAACAGATTCCGAAGGCCAATCCATCTGCTTGAGAACTTCTGACGCCTCTGCCTTGCCTAATCTCGCCGCAACAATGTGATGAGACCAGTCGGTTCCGGCATAACCGACAAGTCGAAGTGCAGGGTCAAGGTCTGTATCGATTTGCGCGCCACATTCTGATTTCTTTGAAGCTATTATCAGATAACGCAGAAGACAAATACCGAGAAACTGATGAGTTTTTGTAAGGAGGGCATCCGAGGTTTGTGGAGGCTGAAAGGCCCGCGATAAGATTTTCAAGCCCTCCAATATGAAGAAGGATGAGACACTCTCATGTATGACTTTCACAACCTTCTGACCTTTTAGGACTATCGTTTCAAGGAGACCCCATGAAGTAGTTTTGATCCATGATTGTAAACTCTCGTCAGAGCTGTGTGTGGAGAAAGGTTCTGTGCGTACAAGGTTCTCGATAGATCCAACTTGAGCAATAGTGTCGAGTGACAAGGCCACGCGGAACTCAGCCAGAGTAAGTGGCCTAGATGACAGGCAACTCCAACTCAAGAGAGACAGAGTCTTTCTATCGCCCTTCTGGGCCATATCTCGGAAGAAAGGCTCGAGCAAGGAGGACGCAGACATAGGGCCGGGCGATGATTGTTGAAGTAGAGACGATTGAAGAGGTCCGAAGAGCCTGATGTGGGAAATAAGCAGGTGGGCTGAAAGGAACGATGTGCCGGATTTTGATAAGACCAGCCTTTGTGTAGGAACATCCGTTAATGTGAGCTGCTCCTGTACGTAAAGCCTCAAGCTGGGACCGTTCTTTTTGTCCACCTGGATAAAGTATTGCGGAAAGGGGTCCTGGGGGGGATACTCTGTACTCGAAAAGATGATTCTTAGTCCATGTGCTGTGTCGGTCTCCTTTGCAGGAAGACGAGACTTTTCCAATAGCTTGGAAAAGTCCTGCGCAAGCTTTTTCGCCGTTTCATCTCCTGTATAGTTGATCCCATCAACATAGATACGGAGAGAGTGCGTTTTGAGGATTTTTGGGAGAGCTTTCACAAGATCATCGTAAAGCTCCTGGGCGTTCCAAGCCACCTGTTGCTGAGTAGGCAAGGCGGCTTGTATCTTGTCAAACCGGGCCTTCGTGTCATTGAAAGCGTCAGGAAACTGAGGGACCAGCTGATGTAGCAGTGCCTTGAAAAGCCCTAGACGAGTCCTAGGTAGTTCGTTGCCAGAGGGTGTGAAAGAATAAGTCAAGTGAACCGAGTCTGGCTCAGATTTCATGCAAGTATGTACGGTCTGTTTCATCAAGGTTGATTTCCCGCTCCCTTCGGTGCCTCTGATCCAAAGTAGCCCGTGTGTGGAACTATTCCATTGACTGAAGGAGGCATCGTCAATGAGCCACTGGGAATGGTAAGGATTCGAAGCCTTGAGTTCATCCGTGTAGAAGCTGAGCGATAAGAACTCAAAGCTTCTCAGAAAAGCCGCATGGTTGGTCTCAATACTGAGCGTACGCGAAGGTAGAGCTTGGAGTATCAAGTTAGTCAATGTGGACTGTGACATGAAGCGGTAATGTGATGTGAGTACCTTTCTCTACGTTTTTTGGTACACCAACTTCTGGCTTAGCATCGACTTTGCTGATCTTCTGGATGCCAATCTCATTCTGGGAGGGAAAGCTCTCGGTAGTGTTGCTGGCTGGGGGCTGGAACGCTGCGGCTATTACTGCTCCATCACCATAGCCGCCTCGAGTACTTCGTGACTGCACATTTGCGCTTGATGAGGAGTATTCAGCGTATGAGCGCGGCCTAGAAATATCAGACGGCTGTGGTTGTTCAGTCGTTGATAGCTGGTCTATCGCAGGCGCTGGGCTTTGTGAGCCGAAAGGCTGATAGGCTTTGAAGGGTCCAGAAAAGCTCATAATGAGCAGATTCGGTGCAAGAAACAAGTGAGATTAGTAGAAAGGGTGATTGATGCGCATTTCTGAGAGGGGAATATTTCGAAGGCAAGGGCAGATTATATATTTGTGGAAGGTGCAACGACAACCACCACCATTCTTAGGTACCTTGCCTGGAGACACACCAAGTATATCCATCAATCTACGGGGAGTAGCAATTAATTTTGATTTTTTAGTATTTATCCTTATTTATTTGGCTGTATTAGGACTTTGAACTATTGACGACATCTTCTTCTTCCATGACTGGCTCTATCCCCTGGTTGCTGAGAAGAGACTTGGGGGCCAACTCCTGTCAATATGACAGCCTGATTGACCCTGGTATCTGACTACATATACCAAGAAGGGTTTAAAAAACCGGAGCAAATTTACAATACTTGATGAGCTTGTTTCATTTGCTAATCTGACATTCTGCTTTGTCGTCTTGCGCTCTTGTGTTTTGTCTAACTCCAGTCTAGAGTAAAAGTTATTCCACTTCAACATATCGATTAGTAAACCATGAAAGTTAAAGGAGTATACCACTATAATTCCTAATAATTCTTTACTACACTGTTCTGCTCGAATAGCTCCTCCTTTTTCACGACGCCTCTTCAAGGTAGTAGACTGGAGGACCCCTAGGGGCCTGATGCTACCGCGTGCAAGTCTCATCAGACGCTACCACAGGGATTTGAAAACACTTGGACGAATATTCTTGTTCCAAGTGGCCTAGACTTGGGGTTCACATGGGACGATATAATTGTGATGTCCAGAATGTTGGAAGCATCCAGTCACGATCGTCTTAGCAGAGCCTTATTCTAAAGTATCCCTGCATATCAGATATCGCAGGAACAGCTGAACAAACCCCCCATATATCTTGGGGGCCATTTCTTTAAGCTCAGGGCGCTATTGGAGACATTCTGGGCGCTTGCATATCAGGCTGACAAGACACCCTCCCACCAGAGCCTCGTTATGAAGGATCCTTGTACTCATGCAACATCAGCTGCAGTGCTGAACAGAACCTCATACACATTTGGGGGCCGTTTTCCGCAGCTATCTGGCGCTTCCAGGATGGTTATGATAATCGTTCCCTTTGAGGAACTGTCTGCTGTGTGAACATGTCCGACTGCCTCATTCAGGTAGAGCAATCAGTTACAGTGGCGTTGGGTTTGCACTACCAGAGCAGTAAATGTGGTCGGTTGTAACTTCAAAGCCTGACTTAAAGACTCGTTCTTGGCATCTAATTAGGAGTTGACGGATGCTTCTGAGCGGCACAGCATGTCACGCTTCTTCACTTGACCTCACATACAAAGGTTGTTATCTCTAAATCGTCTTGATCATGTAATTATGAGCCCCGAAAAGGGGGAGTAGTCGTAATTCATGAAGACTATCATCCATACCTGATAAGCTTATTTATTACACTCTGGATCTCGGCCTCTCAGGCAGATTTTACCATACAAGAACGCAGCATTCTAAAACCCATATCCGAGGCTCCTCAGATAGACTCCCTTCTCTCATCCCCCTCGCCCCGCGGCACAAACGTCCCGTATACGACCGCTCTCTCCTGGTCCATCTCCTCCTCACCAGTCTCAGCATTCCAAATGACAACAGCCCTGATAAATCCAAACAGCGCAAGTTCCCACATCAAGACATTGCAGCCCATCAACACACCCTTGACAGAGCGGCTTTCTTCCTGAAAGCATCGCGTCCAGAGCACCAGGCTAGAGACTGTCGTGGCGATGAGGATGAGCGCTTGAAGATACAAGAGTGCAACGGACGAAAGAAGCTTGATTTCGTGCGTGAGAAGACTGGCTGAGCAGAGGAGAAGAACTGCGACGAGCGTAGGATCGGCGAGTTTCCAAAGCCTGGCGATCGTTAGATGGAACATCAAGATCTTGGAAGTAATATCTTACCAATTGCCAAAGTCATTACCAGACTCATTTTCCTTCCACACAGTAATCCACATCAAAGCGCTGAAAACACCAAGTGTCACAGCAAACTGCAACGCAAGCACGAGGCCATGTATGACAGAGCTGACGACCCATCTCCCTTCAAAGCGCACAATAGCCACTGGCACATGACCGCCATCGTAGCTCTGCCCCTTATTATCAGTACGAGTCGTAGAGCCCCCCCAAGCATGTGTCTCGCATTCTTCATCGCTCTCGTCCTCTTCTTCGCTGACCCACGGCGGAAAGGGCGTCAGCGGCGGCGATCCACCCCTTTCTAGAACGACTGGTGCGCGGACGGTTTGGGCTGATTCGGCGCGGAGAATAGAGCCGTAGTCGACAGATTGGAGGGATGTACCGGGCGAGGGACCGGAAGCGGATGCGGTGCGGTGGTGGGTTAGTGTTGAAGCGCTGCGGGAAAGAAGATCTGGAGAAACGAGGGAGGAATGTGTTGAGCGCATAGCGGGAGAGGGTTTAGCGGGAGAAGTGATGCATCTTTGTGATTGTTGCTGCTGAGCGCGCTCGGGGGGGAGGGAGAGTGTGAGGGCGCTTGTGCGACCGCTTCTCTTCTTGCGAAGAGTTCGAGACGGGTCTCGAGGAGGTGGGAGATCCATTGTATATAGATGATTGTGAAGACTGAAAGTAATTTGACGGAGAGTTGATGCTTTTTGTAAATGCGAGAGGAAAGTAGCGAGGGGTTTCAGGTAAGGTGGTGATGATGTTGATGCCAGGAGACAGTGACAGGCACTGGCAACTAGAATAGCAAGCTGCCAGCGCAACCACGACAGAAAGGAACCATAGCAGATATGAAAAACGGTTCTCGCACAACTAATCGATAATGTCTAACTTTGTTCCCAGTGTGACAACCTTCTATTACGTGTGTCCCTTCAACGCTATCGTCGAGTACCACCATGAGGCGTTCTTTGTTCTTGAGTCACGACATCGTCACTAGTTCCAACTGCCGAAGAAGAATCATCAATAGAAGATGGCTGCAAAAGGGGGCGTCTCTTTGCCTTCAAATCGACTAACGCAGTTGGTATTCGTCATGAGCCTTGCTTCCTACTCTTACACATAGTGAATACCCCCATCAACCATGCGCCTGTCCCTAAACCTACTCCATGGATTGCAAATCAGTCATGCCTCAACACGAATGTTCAAATACCTCAATAGCCATGTCCCAGTTACCATCCTCTCCCAATATATCAAACGCCCATAACTTCGGTATGCAGTTTCGCCGTCAAACTAATCGGTTACTCGAGATTCATTCGTGCCTCATCGCCGATCCCCCATTGTCCTCCCTGTTTCTGTATTTCCAGTGCCAACTCTGCACTTAGAGAACTAGCGTCATCGTCGTTGTACAAACTACTCGTTCTACTGGCTCTTCTAGTACGTTCTTTATTATCCACTCCGGATCGGTCAGTGACTCGTTTTCGCATTAACGGCGACCGGAAGAAGGATCTCGAGGATGTCGAGTGTACTGACAAGGAATCGTCTGCCGCTTTGGAGCTCGCATCATCATTACTGAAGTCTTCGGCTTGAGCTTGATCGGCTGTTGTCTTTCGCGTGGGCACCATAGTTTCGTTGCTGGAGTTGTATGGCTGTGACCTGAGTTTCGCTACCGAAGGAGATTCCTTAACCTCTTCGGCATGTCCCTCGGTGTCTTTCGCCTGGTCCACTTCCACCAACTCAGCATCGCGGTACCACTTTCTCCGTCTCGTCCATCGACTCCAGCCATCTTGACCTCGCAGGCCATTTTGCCACTTAAGGACTCGTTAGAAACAATGCATTACAAGCAACAGTTCTGCTTACCTTGTTATCGTAGAAGATCCAACCATTCTTCCCCTCATTGCCGTCGTAATCCACCGGGCCGTGCTCATCAGCAACTCCGTCAACACGCCAACGCGTTCCAGGAACCCATCGCCATTCCATACGACTTCCGTCTTCTACTTCGGGCAATTCAAAGTCGTCCTTGGAAGGTACCGAGTTGTTGTGATCATCTGTCCATGCAGCTCGTTCGTATGCAAAAAGATTATTTGTCCACCCTAACCCAATCCATCGTCTTTGATTCTCGTATATGATGAATGTGAACTTGACACCTGCAGTTTTATTACTGACGTTCCTTCGTCCATGGTTCGTCTGGAAACTTGATGTCTTGCCAAGGGCCTTTGTGAGTTCCGATTCCTGTTGTTGAGCAACCCGATCCGGACCCGTTTTGGCGGCTTTCTCCAGGTCTTTTCGGAACGGCTGTTCGGGAGTATCAAAGTGTAGACCGGTAATACCAGCTGCAAGTCGTCTAACTGTGGAACTTCTCCACAGGATCGCCCTTGATACTCGCATAACCCTTGCGTGCCAAGTCAAGATGATCGTTCCAGCCACTAGTACAACACGTCTCGTGGTAACCACTCTCCATGGCGGAACAGTAAACGCGATCCAAATAGGGGTGATTATGAGTAGCCGCATAAAGATGACAGTCAACGCTGGTCTAGTGGTTGCGCTTGTTGGGGTCGTCTGAGTGCTGAGGAAATCTGTCATGTCCAGCAGGGGTTCCATCAAAACATTGCACCGTCCCGTGAGTTGTTTGAGGGTCTCGACGATCTCGTCCAGGGTTTTTTGATGTTTGGTGTTTGTAACCTCTGAATTCCCCCTGACATGTTTCGACTGCTTCTCGCCAGCGTTGGCCTTACCATTCTGTTGACTGCTCTCGCCTGCCGTCTGCTTCGTGCTCTTGGAACTAGTATTCGGACTTCGAGTCTCGGTCCACCCGCTACTACTGAGTGGACTATATCTCCGGCCATACATGCCAGCAATGAGAGCCATGCCAACCAAGACAGGCCCAGCCCATATTACCACCACATCTCCGTAGAGAACGACTGCCCAAAAAGAGCATAGTAATAAGAAGCTCTGCCAAGGATCCCCAGTACTCCAGGTGAGGAGACCAGCCAGTGTATTTAATGGAAGGAGGAAAGGATGACTGTAAGCGAGTGCGCGGGTGATCTGGGGCGGCGTAGCGAGGAGCAGCGGGCTCTTTTGATGGACGAGAATAGTTGATCGACGGGATGATCGGGAGGGTGTATTCGCGGAGAGAGTTACAGGAGAGAAGGAGGCATATGTCGGAGGTCCGCCACTTGTCGAAGGGTGAGGTTCGTATGAGGGAGGGGATGCGCCGTGAGACGCATCGTCGCGGGAAGACATGGGCGACGATCCAAGATGCGACAGCCACGGAGTGTCCTGAAAGAGAAGCGCTGTTTGTTAATGAAGAGGCCCAGAAATATGATGAAGATTGCCGATGAATCCGGTGGGCAAGAAGAGTAAGTTGGATGTAATCTCAGTGCTCGCTTGCCCGCGTGAACGCCCGCGACGCGACGTCACCTAAGCTGCTGAGTTGCTGCTAACAGGGACTGTTGGGGACTTGGGCAGAGAGCTGATAAGTGGAGGATAGCGGCGGCAGGTTATGTCATGGGGTGCCACTTTTAGCGTCTAGACTGGGACTTCTAGGGCTGGGCTGTTCCAGGGTGAAGAGAGCCACGAGAAGGAAAAGGGTAGGCAGAGCAGAAAAAAGGGAAACGGAAAAGAACAGATAGAGAGAAACACTCACAAAGGCTGCCATTGAAACGAAGGGTCGTTTCCAAGTTTTTTTTTGTTTTCTGAGCTGAGCTGCAACGTCGTAAGCCACGATCTAATAAAGGCGTCATTCGTCTCATCTACCCCAGATTTGTAGGTACAGGTATAGTACCGTAATGCCCCGCGACGTCAGCGACTCTGTCTCTGCAGCAGCATGTCTATAACAAGAAACCTGACTTGTTCGCCTGACCAAACTGTGAATAAAGCAGAAGGATGTGAAGAAAATCAAACAAAACAGAAATTAAAAGACAAAGGAATATCGAAGCGCCAACTTTGCCATAAAATTTGGTCCCACGTGAGCTTTTTGGGGCCCGGCGCAGTCATCCATTTCTTACTTTCAATCCGTCTTCTCGGGTCTGGTCTGTCTGTCACATGCAAAACTCAACTCTCGGTCGCCGGCCAAACCACATGAATCAGGTTGCCGGAATGGTCATGACTTGGTCAGCAGGGTCTATCCTTATTCTAAACGGAGAAACTATGGGGCATTCTCATTTCGTTCCAACTTCTCAGTTATTTTATAGTCTTCATCCACTAATAGCATCAGACTTTGGTGACGATGATGTACAAGTAGTGAAGTCGAACACTATGATTCTGTGGATCCCTTGTACGCTTTCAACATGGCACCTCAAGCTCCTTAGGATTGAAGGATTGATCTGTGCTGTTTTTACATATATAAGCTGGTTCTGGTACCAAGGAGAGAGTCGACACAATCAATATCTAACATCAAGAGGTGTAGTTTGCAGTGAGCTGGACGAGTAGGAGCAAGAATTCGCTTCAAGTCAGGATCCTCTTCTTATCGACTACTGTCCAATATCAACATCCTCTACTTGATTTCTTGAAACATAGGAAGCGTTCATTTGCACCTTGCTTTGTGGCTTACACCCCGTCAGTGGTACATATTAAGGATTCCAGGCATCGCCAATGTTTGTTGGCCAATGGTCGGGGCTAAGCAAACTGTATGCGATGTAGCTGTTATGTGGCCTCTAGATGTATGGTTGTTAAGGTTAAGGTTTGGTTCTGCGTCTTCATTGTTCAGAAGATTGAAAGCTTCCTTTGTTGAGATAACCCGGTCTCCTCTCGGATGCTATGAGATTATGAGTTGCGAAATAACCACCCCCGTTCCAAGATCGCTTTGAACAGCCCGATGGATCAGGTCTCTATACTTAATAACAGTGTTATCTGTATAGATTCGTTCTAAAACCACCATACAGGATTGATACAGGCACAAGGTCAATCTGCTCAGGTCCATCTATTAATGAGTCACCAAAGCTTAAACATCGATGTCAAGTTGAGTCGAATAAGCACTCAAGCACCTTAATAAAAGCCATATTTGTCTTATAAGACTCCTTTGCGTCCTTCCAGATTATTCCCACTCACTCACCCCTCCGGCCAAGCTAATTTCCTATATCCAACATGACAATGGAAAGTTCACACCCAAGCCTGTCAACCCTCCATGTTGAAATTTTCGACCAAATCACGTCTTATTTACCAAATCGCAGTATAAAAGATTTGCGACTCACATCTGTTGTCTGTCACAACATTGTCTGCTTGCGTTTGGAGCGAGTGTCTGTCGGCCAACCCACACAACATCCAGGTTCTTCGAGAGATTTCCGACCATGAAGAGTTCCGCAAAGGAATAACAGAGATCATTTGGGATGACACATACTTCGAGATGTCATATCTTTCAGCTCACGACGCCAGACTGAGGCCGCAGGACATGTCTCCAGGAGCTAAATCACAGGTCGATGTTGATAACGACTGCCCAATAAGTTATTATAACAATTTCAGAGAGAGTTTCAATGCTCTCTTGAAACGAAAACTTAAAGACAGAAACCGGCCTGACCATATGGCGAGGGCGCGACAGCTTGGAGCAGCAATGACACCGCGCGAGTCCTCCGCTTATTACATGCACGAACTGGTAGAACCGCAACGCCGAGTTCTCTCATCGCACGCCGATGTCGATGCCTTCAAATACGCCCTGGAACGGTTTCCCTCTCTGTGCAGAGTTACCATCACAACAAAAGCCCACGGATTGTTGTTCATGCCCGTTTACGAGACTCCTCAGATTCGCGCTTTTCCATGGGGGTTTGTGTATCCTTTGCCTCGTGCTAACAGGGGTGAGAGCCGATGTGCAAAATTCCTATATCGAGACAACCCAGACGAGTACACTAACTCGTACTGGACTTCGAGGCGCGGATTTTGTTCCGCCCTGCGTATGCTTGCACAGAATGGACAGCACAAAGTCTCCGAGTTTATAGTTGAGGGACATAGACATTGTTACGGGTTGCCCAGTGATCTCGAGGGTAGTTCCAGGATCAGGGACAAGCCGAATCCAACATGCAACGATCTCATTTCCCTCGTCAAGCGATCTGGGTTTCGCCGCCTAGACTATGACCAATGTCTGGACCTGGGGCCCTTCAAGACTCACCACTCCCAGGAGAATCTTCGAAAGGTTCTGAGTGAAACAGCAGGCCTTCAGCACATAAGCTTGTCCGGTAGCTGGGCAGATTGGGATTCGCAAGATCTTCAAAACAGGTCACTCATGACACACGTAAATTTGGCTTCTTGGAGAGCCGACATTGACCATCATTCAAGAGTCAAAGCCAGCTTCCCGATCGAGCAATGGTCTCAACTTCAACACCTTGAGCTCCGAGGGTTTGTGATAAGAAGGGAGCGCCTAGTGACTATGTTGTCTTTGCTGCCCAGTCTTCACTGTGTTGAACTGAGTTTCATGCGATTTCCTGTTGTCTTTGAGGTAGAGGGAGAGTTCTGGAGGGATGATACTTCCAGTCACAGAGACCTGCTCGTCGACATGCGAGACATGCTTGGCTGGCGGGACAGAACCGCAATAAGGCCAAAGGTAACCATTGTTCTCGCTGCCAGCGCGGGAGTACAGGGACAGGTCATACGGCTTGACTCTAAAGTCGACGATTTTCTTTATCGAGATGGTGAGAATCGCTTTATGCCGATGCAGCGTCCAGGCTATGAACTTCCATACAAGATTGTGCGCTCATCTAGGACGGGTATCGCTTCATGCGTGGAGTTTAAAAAAACCCACTGCTCATGAGCTCTGCGGCGGTAAGGGAGTTGAGCTTGATGAATTGGAGCCAGCTCATGAGCGGCCAAATGTAGACGAGGAGACGCTACACAGACTCGGTATTATAGGAGAAGAACGCCACAGATGGGAGAAGGGGGTTTGGAGGCCTGGATCATGCCCTACGGCGCAAGAGCGGGATCTGGATCAAACTACTCAGGACGATTGACAACTCATATTTACAGATAACACAGATAGGCTACTATTAGAAAGAAGTGTAGGTTCAAGGATATACTAGAAGCTAATGAACCTCGGCTTCCAACTACAGCTGTTCCCAAGTCCAACGTTTGTATCCATAACTCGTTTCGGAAATATTATAGTGAAATTCGTGTATAAGAGCGGCCAAAGTTCATATCAGGGAAAGAATGGTGACGGATGCCACGTCGTGTGGTATCTCGATGAATGAATGGGATGAGGCGAGCATCTTATTTGCCGCAGCCAGAGCAAGAGCCTAGTGACATTGTTAGTATCGTGATGGCTAGTGGGAATAGTATCATGTCAAGTAGGACGCTTACAAGAAGAGCCACAGTTGCAAGAACTGGCACCAGAGCAGCCGCAATCTCCAGCCATTGTGATAGTTTGTGTGTATAAAGTTTTAAAAACTTAAAAAGATGTTATAAGAGATGTTTGTTGTAGTTTCGAGTGAATGTCTGCTTGAGAGGAGAGAAGAAAGAAGCTTGAGTTGGATGATACAGGGTCTTATATAGTGGAGACGGGTGATGCGCGCTTTGTGCGTGGTTGCGGCTTTTGTGCGTTAAAGTGAGCGCCACTCCCTGTAGAATGAGGGGTCCAAGGACGCTGGTTGGAGATTTGAGCTGTCGTTGTGGGGATGATGTGAGTGATTTTGGCGGTTTCGAGTCTGCGCGTGATGATCCATGGGGGGATGGTTCGAGATGACAGGGGTTGGTTATCGCGGTATCTTGGTCTCGAAGATTCTAGATTGGGGGTGATAGAAGTAGATGGAAGATGTTGAAGGTGTTTTTTTTTTTTTTTTTGCTATTTGAATGTCTTATGGATCATCTTCTTAAAAACTGTTTGCATCTGACTCTTGTCGTTATGTCTTTGTTGAAATATCGTCTCTGTTTATCACAAGCTTCAATCAAGGCTGAAGTGGATGCACTCCATCACATCGCACGCTTGACCTGTTTCAGAATGGCCAGGGTGGGGCGGCCCACTAGCCGGCACTTGGCCAGACTTCGCATGATATCCATCTCCAAGTATAACATCGAGTGAATGCCCAACAAACAACCTTGTGCAGCAGGCTGCAACTCTCTCTATCTATCTCTCTTTTACCTGTGACCACCAGGCAACTACAGCAGCTGTACATACACTGTAAAAACACAGCCTTCTGTCGGGGGCGCAAGTCCCCATCCGGTTGCATTGAAAAGATAGTGAGTACTTCCACACCTCCTAGGTTCGAATCCCACTAACAACCATTTTAGCAGAGAAGATGTAAGCCGCCATAGAGTCCGCATGTTCGAGTTCAGATGTTAACAGTTTCACAGTAGCATGGCCCCTGCATTAAGGATGACACATGTTGAAAGAGAGTTGCTTAAACTTTTAATTTTTTTTAAACTTCTTTTGTAGTTGTTTATTTTTCATATAGATCTTGCTTCTAGCTACACAGGTAGGATCGCCCTCTATACTATGAGCCTTGACTGCACTATATACTACAAACTACAATCGATATCAACCCATACTTATAAATCCAGAGTGTCTCGCGGTTCTGTCGCATTCATCTAGGTGACCTGAAGATGCCTCACAGGAACATACTGACACATACAATAACGCAGAATACCTTTGTTACATTCATCTATTCCTGAGATTCGCCTGTATCTGATTTCTATAAGCTCCTCGTTAAATCATCAAACACTTGCGTACCTCATATAGGCAATCATAGAGTAAAGAAACAGCTTGAGACACTAGATTTTTAGTACGAAATTGACATAGTCCTTAATAATCTTAATCGGCGAGAGGGGAACGATAGCCTCTAGAGCCAAATTCAGAGTGACTGGAAATGCACTTTGCTCACAGTACAAACGAACGTCATTTCGAGGCGAGGATACTCTAGTGCACGTGAATTCAAATTCGTTCACAATGATGTCTAAACTATATATTCATATAGACGTTAGTAGAACTCAATGAAAAGGATTGCCATACACGCTATCCGAGAGATATCTGTGATGAACTGCAGCTCACATGAACATAAACATTGGTTCTCTGCAAGAGTCGATGATATAGGAAAGACCCTTCCACTTGAATTCGACCAGTTCCTCTTGACCAAAATCCTTCCAAGAGTTGAGTTTCGGGATTTGGCCAACAGCAGCCATGTTAGCAACGGGTGCCACAAACTCCGCCCCTATAACGATTTCGTTTTTCGATAACTGATCGATTTCGGTTGTACATGACCTGCATACCCATGGTGTAGGTCCAAAAGGGCAGTTGTGAGGTGTTGCTTCTCTGGTTCGTTCTTCCATCTGATGTAACTGTTCTTCTAGTGAGTTCACGAATGATTTCCACTCACCTAAGTCTTGTACTGCGTTTTCAGTCTTTCTTCGTTTTGCTTTAGAATCTTCTAGCACCTCATCTGATTTGCGCCTTTTGGGATTGGGCTTTGGAAGCAGTTGCTTGTCTTTGGCGGCTCGTCGGGGTTGAACCCGAGTTGGTGTTAAGTCTTTCTTTGAAATCTCGCGTTTCTTCTTTTGGGATGAGCTAAATATTTCTTTCTCTGTTTGAGATGTGATATATTCGCGTGCGTAGTTTGCAAAATGTCTTTTACAAAGGGGCTCACCGATGGGTGGCTGCGTAGTGGTAGCTTTGGGTGGCATGGTGGAAAAGCTCCAACAGTGATAGTTTCTTCAAGTCACTGGAAGCCTGAACCTTTGGCTTAGAATTTTGGTGCAAACATTTGCGTTATATGCCGTGGTGAACGTGAACATTGCCTGATCGTGAACATGTATTCGTCACGCCTAGATCATTTCGAACATATTCACTCCTCGGTAAAAGGACGCTGTTCATTCACAGCACCCTTTCTTTTCAGCGTACAGTTTGTCTCTGTAGACGATTCGCATGCCCCACCCTGATTCTGTTCATCTTTGTTGACCAAACAGGTGATCATCACCGCTGGGCAGAGAGTCTTAGCTTCTGTTGAACAACAGGTTGTCAAGTTACGAGCATCAACTACAAGGACTCGTTTGGACAGACCACACCACAATTAAGTATTGCCGATTATTACTATTCGCGAAAACCTTGATTGCATGATGGAGAAAATGCAATATTATGTCATCATGGACTTGAACTACAGATCAATTGATCGTTCATCGAAAGATTGGACACAGATAGTCAAGTTGGGGACGTATTCAACTACCTTAGGCCGCCAGACAAGTGGGGCCTTGAGATAAAACTGATATTTTCCGGTTCTGCAATTCCGACTGCTGACCGTAAATTTGTGAAGAGATAAGCTAATGCAGACTAAGATGAAAAACTTAATATGCCGTGTTTCTAGAAGGCGTTTAATCTACGACGCAAAAGTCTATCGACAAATCTATCACGCTTATCATGTCAGTTGACTGATGGATGGAGGGATCGGCTAGGCCATCCCGAACTCGGACCCCAGATTTCGGTACGAGGCCGATAACTACCCCAGGCTTAATTTTAGCTATATTGGCTTGCGATAACGTCCTTGGCTTGCAGTGGGGACCTACGGCTTCTCTGCCGACCACCTGATTTGTCGTGGCCTCAATCTGACTCGGTGATTTTTGAGTGACTCGGTGAAGTCGATATCTCGTCTTCACCGAGTCACGGGCGTCGAATCACAGCATGTGTTTTGCATTAGTTCCCGTGCGTTTTCACCGAGTTGTCTTCTGGAACTTGTGTCCCATGATAGCAAGGGCCGATGTACCTCCATGTACCTCCCGGCAAAGGCGCCCACTGAACTCCGGTTTGGAGACGAGCCAGCAGAGGGGATCGGACCATGACCGCCGACGCCACTCTTTGGACATGTACCCTTAAAACTTTGGTCGCGACGCTGTCTTTGATAATAATTTTTATCACACATCACCTTTTCTTTCTTTTCTCTTCTTCCTCATAGTTCAAGTTTGGTCTTGAATTGTGTAGAGGGGTTCACGGCTTCATCATGATGTCAGCCACTCGTATCGGACAACGGCTCTGCCGTCAGTCTCGTCGTTCCCCCATCGCTCTTCAGCCTCGCCTCACACAGACAATCCGTCTCAATGGCGCCAGCAGGGCTTTCTCTGTGACTGCCCAGGTCGCCAGCGGCAAGGCTGCTCGCTTCGTCGATTCTCAGAGCAGCACCAAGCTGCACGAGCATGAGCTCTTCTCAAGGAGGCACATTGGCAGCGAGTCCAGCGAGCAGCAAGAGATGCTCAAGGTTCTCGACCCGCCTGTGAGCTCCATGGAGGAGTTCCTCCAACAGACTATTCCCCCGCAGGTCCGGAGAAAGGAGAAGGGTCTTAACCTCGTTGAGCAGTGGTACGAGGGCGGTGCTGAGTCCGCTGTTCCTCCTACTGGTCGCACCGAGCACTACATCCAGCAGGAGATGCGAAAACTTGCCAAGAACAACAAGGTTTATGAGTCCTTTATTGGTGCTGGTTACTACGGCACCCTCGTTCCCGCTGTTATTCAGCGCAACGTTCTCGAGAACCCTGCTTGGTACACCAGTTACACCCCTTACCAGGCCGAGATCAGCCAGGGCCGTCTGCAGTCTCTCCTCAACTTCCAAACCCTTATCACTGACCTGACTGGCCTTGACATCGCCAATGCTTCTGTTCTCGATGAGGCTACCGCCGCCGCCGAGGCCATGACCATGTCCATGGCCAACGCCCCCAAGGGCAAGGGCCAGAAGGTCTTTGTCGTCTCCAAGGACTGTCACCCCCAGACCATCTCGGTTCTGGAATCCCGAGCTGAGGGTTTCGGCATCAAGCTTGTCATTGGTGACGTTCTCGCCGACAACTCCAAGCTGGTTCGCGAAGTCGAGGGCGACCTCATTGGTACTCTGATCCAGTACCCTGATACCCACGGTGGCGTCCACGACTACCAGGCCCTTGCCGACATCGTCCACGAGAAGAAGGCCCTCCTCAGCGCTTCCACCGACCTTCTCGCTCTGACCATGCTCAAGCCTCCTGGTGAGTTTGGTGCCGATATCGCCATTGGTAACTCTCAGCGATTTGGTGTTCCCCTGGGCTACGGTGGTCCCCACGCTGCTTTCTTCGCCACCTCGGAGAAGTACAAGCGCAAGATTCCTGGTCGTCTCGTTGGTGTTTCCAAGGATCGTATGGGCAAGCCTGCTCTTCGTCTTGCTCTCCAGACCCGTGAGCAGCATATTCGACGAGAGAAGGCCACCAGCAACATCTGCACTGCCCAGGCCCTCCTCGCCAACATGTCCGCCTTCTACGCTATCTACCACGGTCCCCAGGGTCTCAAGACCATTGCTCAGGATATCTGGAGCAAGACCCGCCTCGCTCAGAACCTCATCCTTAACAAGGGAGAGTTTAAGCTTTACACAGATGGTGTCCGTGAGGATGGCGCTGTTCTCTTCGACACTGTGACCCTCCAGGGCTCCCCCGAGGCTGTTGCCAAGGCTCACGAGAAGGCCAATGAGCAGAGCATCAACCTGCGACGCGTTGCCGACGACAAGGTCGGCTTCTCTCTGCACGAGGGCGTCACCCTGGAGAGCCTTGGCAACCTCGTCAAGGTCTTTGGTGTCTCCGAGTCCGACTTCAACGCTGCCATCGAGTCCGGCGAGTCCAAGTTCCTCGACGACCAGATCCCTGCCTCCCTTCAGCGAAAGACCGGCTACCTTGAGCAGCCCGTCTTCAACCAGTACCACACCGAGACCGAGCTCCTCCGATACATCTACCACCTCCAGTCCAAGGATGTTTCTCTCGTCCACTCCATGATTCCCCTGGGTTCCTGCACCATGAAGCTCAACGCCACCACCGAGATGCTCCCTGTCTCTGACCCTGGTATCAACAACATCCACCCCTTTGCTCCCGTTGAGCAGGCTTCCGGTTACCAGGCTCTCATCAGCTCTCTCGCCAAGAACTTGTCCGAGATCACCGGCATGGACGCCACCACTCTCCAGCCCAACTCTGGTGCTCAGGGTGAGTTTGCTGGTCTCCGCTGCATCAAGGCCTACCACGAGGCTCGATCTGGCGAGAAGCGAAAGGTCTGCCTGATCCCCGTCTCTGCCCACGGTACCAACCCTGCTTCTGCTGCCATGGCTGGTATGAAGGTCGTCACTGTCAAGTGCGACAGCAAGACTGGTAACCTGGACATCGAGGACCTCAAGGCCAAGTGTGTCAAGCATGCCGATGAGCTTGCTGCCATCATGGTCACTTACCCCTCCACCTTTGGTGTGTTCGAGCCCGAAATCAAGCAGGTCTGCGACCTCGTTCACGAGCATGGCGGTCTCGTCTACATGGATGGTGCCAACATGAACGCTCAGATCGGTCTCTGCAGCCCTGGTGACATTGGTGCCGATGTCTGCCATCTTAACCTCCACAAGACCTTCTGTATCCCCCACGGTGGCGGTGGTCCTGGTGTTGGTCCTATTGCCGTCAAGAGCCACCTTGCTCCCTACCTCCCTGGCCACCCTGAGATCGACCCTCAGCGAGTTGGTGCCGAGCGTGACAGCACTGCTGTTGCTCCCATCAGCGCCGCCCCTTGGGGTAGCGCCTCTATTCTCCCCATCAGCCACACCTACATCCTCATGATGGGTGGTGACGGTCTTACCAGGCAGACTGGTACCGCGCTTCTCAACGCCAACTACATCATGTCCCGTCTCCTGCCCCACTACAAGGTTGTCTACACCAACGCCAACGGTCGATGCGCTCACGAGTTTATCCTCGACGTCCGACCCTTCAAGGACACTGCTGGTGTTGAGGTCGCCGACATTGCCAAGCGACTGGCAGACTACGGCTTCCACTCTCCTACCATGAGTTTCCCTGTTTCTGGAACCCTCATGATTGAGCCCACTGAGTCTGAGTCTCGTGCTGAGCTTGACCGCTTCTGCGATGCTCTCATCCAGATCCGACAGGAGATCGCCGACGTTGAGTCTGGCAAGGTTCCCCGCAAGAACAACCTCCTCACCAACGCACCCCACCCCCAGGAGGATCTCGTCTCCTCTGAGTGGGACCGTCCCTACACCCGTGAGGAGGCTGCCTATCCTCTGCCCTGGCTGAGGGAGAAGAAGATGTGGCCTTCTGTGGCTCGTGTAGACGATGCCTATGGTGACACCAACCTCTTCTGCACATGCCCTCCTGTTGAGGGTTCTGAGAATCTTTAGATGAAAAAGAGTAATGGCTAAATGATAGATGGTGGCTGGGTCATATAGTTTAAGCGTTTGATTTATTGTATTTGGGCGAGGGAAAAAAAGATATCATATTCAACCATGATGGTTCCCAAGATTTTTGCATCTGGAATGGTTTGTTGGAAAGCTATTCAACCAAGGCGAACTGATCTCTTATGACGGAGTTTTACAAGACAAGATGGATGGGATGGAATTATTAGAATAAAAGTTCTAACCTACCTAGATCAAGAATTTATGAGTTTAAAATATGCTAATTCCTCTGTCTTGAAGGTGATGGCAATTGTTAAGATAAATGATTACCTTATGTAGGTGACTTGGAAAAAAAATGTGAATTAACTATCACTGGGATGAGAATGCTGGAGGTTAGACGTTGAGATGCTGGAAATGAGATACCGAAAGAAGTCCGACTAACGAGTAAGGATTGATATCAAATTTGCCTTTTATAACACCAATTATTTTAACTAAATACACGAATTCTTTAATGATCCTTGGTATGCTCAGCATAGGCAGCCTCATCCATCAAACCATCCAGAGCAGACACATCCGAGGCCTCAACCTTGATGAGCCAGCCCTCGTTCTCGGGGTCCTTTCCAAGATCAGAGGGTGTGTCGCTGAGGGGCTCGTTGACTTCGACGACAGAGCCAGAGACGGGTGAGACAATGTCAGAAGCAGACTTGACAGACTCGACGCTGCCGAAGGACTCGCCCTCGGTCGTCTCGTCGCCCTTTGCGGGAAGCTCGACGTAGACGATGTCGCCGAGGGCCTCAGCGGCGTAGTTGGAGATACCGATTGTGCCTGCGATGAGGTGTCAATTGAGTGTTCATTTTGCCATGACTGAGAGAGACTTACAGGTCTTGCCATCAGCGGCTAGGTCAACCCATTCATGGCTCTCGGTGTATTTCCTCGCGAGGACTGAAGATAGTTAGTCAATTGATCAATTGGTGAAGAGACAGAAAACTTACGGTTCGTAGAGGCTGAAAAGCATCGTCGGGGAGCAATGCTGTTGACGTTGCAGGCAAAAGCAGTCTTGGGAGCTCGCAGGGCAGAAGATCGGAGCTTAGAGGCAGAAGCCCAAGCTTGACGCGCAAAGAGACCAGACATTGTGAGTTGTGTGATGTGATGTGAATTGGGTGATGAGCAATTGGGTGAGTAGAGAAGTTAGTGAGGATTGATGATGAATTTCTTCCCCCTCTCCCATTTACCATTTACACTCGCCCGTCTTCGGCGACACATCCGTCTACTTGGTACTTGTACCTCGGAGTCACTGTCCGGCCCCAGCAGAGAAGGCGCCCGGTAGCGTCATCAGCAGTTGGAGATCAGGCGATTGAGGTACTTGTTCCTCTCCACGTGTAGAGGTAGAGATACTTGTTATCTCGCCAAGGAAGAAGTCATGATAGGGCTAAAGTGCTTGGCGGGGAGGTAACCGCTACATGGAGGAGTTCACTGAGTCATGTAGCTTTTGCCCCAGAATGTGAGGGTCGAGCTTTGGCCTTCTGGCTTTTATCTTGGC
Organism: Fusarium guadeloupense; assembly: GCA_021655865.1. NCBI lineage: Eukaryota > Fungi > Ascomycota > Sordariomycetes > Hypocreales > Nectriaceae > Fusarium > Fusarium guadeloupense. The sequence continues at coordinate 117,786 of JAJJWM010000068.1, forward strand.
TGCGGGGAAGCTTTGCGGTTTGGAAAGATGAATCTCCGAGGTGATTGAGATTTCGGAATTTGATGACGGAAAATAAAGATATGAAGAGATTTTGTGTAGATCGGATTAGTAGCAACTTAGTTCAAGTCAATTGACTAAAAATATGATCGAAGTTTATGTACTAAGTTGAATCAATTGAGTAAAAGTCATCTGTACTAGACCATGGGAACAAGACATGATACTCCTATCACATCGCTTCACACACAATGATAGTCGCAAAAACACATGATAACATGCAAAAATGTCTTAATTTCATTTCAAGTCTTGTTGAATAACTACATCATTTTCCAAACGCCTTATGCCCTTACGTATCATAGCCTAACCAAAACATCATGACTGGAGCCAAGGCTGGGGGAATCCACCAACCCACTCAGCAACCTCGTTGCGCAGCGCCGCAATCTCCTTGACGTTGGATCCATCTCCAAGATACTCCAAAAAGTTCTTGACCGTACCCGGGTTCTTGGCTCCCTTGGCCTCGGCAGCCGCCCGCGCGTCCTTGTCAACCGCCAGCGTGATCTGCACGCCCCGGTCCACAATATCGGCCACGCGCTTGAAGTCCTCGCCATTGAAACCCCGCGTCGTCATGGCGGGGGTGCCCAGACGAAGACCGCCGGGCTTGAGCGCCGAGCGATCTCCGGGCACCGTGTTCTTGTTGCTGGCTACGCCGACGAGCTCGAGAACGCGCTCCACGCGTGCGCCGTCGACGCCCTTGGGCTTGAGGTCGACGAGGACGAGATGGTTGTCAGTGCCGCCAGACACGAGCTTGTAGCCAAGACCCTCGGAGAGCTGCTTGGCGAGAGCCTTGGAGTTGCTGAGCACAGTCTCCTGGTACTGCTTGAACTCGGGCGTCTGGGCCTGGCGCAGGGCCACGGCGAGGGCCGTGATGGTGTGGTTGTGAGGACCGCCCTGGTGGCCGGGGAAGACGGAGGCGTTGATGGGACCCTCGAGGTCGTACATGATCTGCTTGCCCTTCTTGTCGGTACTGCGCACGCCCTTGCGGTAGAAGATCATGGCGCCGCGGGGTCCGCGCAGGGACTTGTGGGTTGTGGTGGTGACAATGTCAGAGTCCTCGAATGGAGTGCCAATAACGCCAGCAGCGACGAGGCCGGAAACGTGGGCNNCCGGCCTCGTCGGCGATGGCGCGCATGCGCTCGTAGTCGATGAGGCGAGAGTAGGCAGATGTACCGGCGACGATGACCTTGGGACGGTACAGCAGGGCGTTCTCGCGCAGCTTGTCATAGTCGATCAGGCCAGTCTCCTCGTTGAGTCGGTAGGGGAATGTCTCGTAGTACTTTGAGATCATGGAGATCTTCTTGCCGGGGATCTGGTAGCCGTGGGAAAGATGGCCTCCGTGGGGGAGGTCCAGACCCATGATGCGTTCATGGGTGTTGAGGATGGCCGAGTAGGCGTAGAGGTTGGCGGGAGATCCAGAGAGGGCTTGAGAATGTTAATATCATGCTCAAGGAAGGTTAATCTTGTGACTTACGCTGGACATTGACACCCCACTTCTCAGGGTCAAGGCGGAAGGTCTCGAGAGCTCGCCTTTGGCAGAGACGCTCAGCCTCATCAATGTGTTCATTACCACCATAGTATCGCGCTCCGGGGTATCCCTCAGAGTACTTGTTTTGCATAACACTGCCTAGAGCGTCGAGGACTGATCGCGAGGTGAAGTTTTCGGAGGGGATGAGGTTGATGAAGTGGTTCTGGCGCTTCTCTTCCTGCAATTGGGGTCAGACTTGTCAATTGACGTGATAGTCTTGGGAAAAACTTACGCGCTTGAGAATGGCGTGAATCTCAGGGTCGCCAGTTTGGAGGCTGGCACCGAGGAGCTGGGGAGTTGTTAGCCATCGAAGCAAGAGTTTTATGGGATGTAATCATACATCATTCTGAGATGCAAAGGTTCTGGTGGTTACGCGGCTGGCCAGAGATGGCTTGCTGCGAAGGCATTGATGCCGAAGAGCCCTCATGTTCATCATGGTGACTGTGAGGAGGGGTATCTACTCTTTGTCGTTTGAACCAGAAAGGAAAAAGAGAAAGAGATACAAGAAAAAAAGGAAAACGGAGAATTACAGTATCAAGTTCAAGTCTCGTAGACAATAAACTCGAGCTAGAGCAGCCCCAAGATCTAATAAGAGAGTCCGAGCAATCGCCTTGTTCGCCGCACTTCGGCTCATGAGTTCCAGACATGACATTGACATGTTGGTACGTACTGCTCTCCGATGTCACCGAGTCAAGGCACTCAATGTCACCGAGTTAGACTTATCAGCCAGATCTGGAGGAATGCGACGAGGGTCCCACATGATTCCTCGGAGTACGGTGTTGGAGGGCCGGAAGTGAGTTACCTGAGGGTACATGTACTGTCCAAGTCGGCCCTAGAACACTTTTAGAAGGGCCCCGCTATCTCGGTGAGTGTCTAGGGTAGGACTTATGTAACCCTTTGTTTGGGCTTGGTTTAATCCCCGGCAGATAGTCAGATAGATAGTCTAGAAACAAGGACAAGTTCTGGCTCCCCCACAAACCTCCACTCCACTCACTCTCCGGAAACCGTTGTCGCTTATTCCGGAGCCACGACCGATGCTTAATTCTCTTGCTTCAAATTTCTGTGTCTTGCTATTCTCAGCTAAGCAATTGTTTGTCCACATCCACCCCCTGCGCTGCGGCCAGCCGCGTGGCAAAACGCGGTTCCCCAATGACACCAACACCAAACCCCTCGTCTGCGTCTGCGGGCATGAGACCCATGCCTATTATCCGCAGTAGGACGGGCTGCTTTACTTGTAGGAAGCGCAAAAAGAAGTGCGATGAAAGGTACATGCAGTGTTCTTAGTCTGTAATATCTTGGCTCACGTGAATATGTAGTAAACCAATCTGCAGCGGTTGCAAACGAAATAAGCTCGACTGTATCTGGCCTGACACGACTGATAACTCTTCATCAACCTCGTCTCAGAACAATGCTACCCGGCCTTCGCGGCCTTCGCGGCCTTCGTTTGGTGCTGTTTCATCCACTTCGCAGCAGAGTATATCTGCCACTCACCGCCGGCCTGTCCTGGCCAGTCATGATACAGAATCGGCCATTGACCCGGCCTTACCGGAGCCGGACCCCGAGGGAGATGCAACTATCTTAGAGAGCCCCGGCTTGCCCCAGAGTGACAGCGGCTTTACGATTTCTGCGGATACCCGCATGGAGGATGCTGATGATGCTATCGAGGCTGAGGCTGATGGTGTTGAGGCTGAAGTTGTGGATGAAATTGTTCAGCCTTCGCCCTCATCATCATCAGACTCATCAACCACCATCGCAAACTATGATCAAGATACTGCCAATGCTCTCACCCTCGCCGTGTCACCTTCCTCTGCGATAGGGTCGTTAAACGGGGCCATCACCATGCCAATGTCGATGCTACCAGAACAAGGCCACCAGTCCTATGAACTGCTCAGTTACTACCTAGCGCGAACAGCCAACAGCATGGGCAACGGCTCCACAGACGTGAACCCATTCATCGCCAAGCTCATCCCGCTGGCCTTTTCCAAGCCCCTTGTGCTGCAGCTCATCCTCGCCCAGAGCGCAGCTCACCGTCAGGCGTCGGCGGAGCGACATCCCAGTGATGAGATTGCCCAGAGGTACTATACCGACTCGTTGCGCATGTTTAGGAATGTCGTTGATGAATATGTTTCTGGAAACGCTGATAATACCCTTGTACTGACTGTCGGGAGTCTTATCATGTGCTTGACTGAGGTCCGCAGCGCTCTTGGCTCTTTGCGATCGTTGACTGACGTGCTATAGGTCGCTAAAGGAGACGTTCTTGGCACTATCTTTGACCATCTGACGGCGGCCAAGTCCTTGGTAAGCACGCTTCTCACAGGGGCGCAGAATCAGGCATACGATGACTTGCCTGATTTTCTCATCGAGTACTACATGCACATAGCAGCTACAAGTATGATCTCGATTGATCCCCAGTACAACTCACAGTCATTACTCAGCCCTGATATTGAAGTCAGGGCAAGGAACCTAGTTGCAAGGAAGTATGTCGGCCAACTATGTGGATGCTGGCTTGAACTACTCATCCTCATATCTCAGATCTTTCAGCTGGGCCAGAACATGTCGTCCTCAACTGTCGATGGACAAATCACACCGACCCCCGACAACATTGTCAACTTTGGCTTTCTCCAATCTCAAGTGATGGGTTTCTTCCCAGACACGTCCGTCAGCCCATATTCCCGCCTCGCCGGTCTAGTCTGGAAGCAAGCCGCCCTTTTATATCTCTGGACCGTCCTCGGCAAACCCCATCAACAACCAGAAGGAAGCCTTCAAAGAGCTCTGGTAGACTCCACCGTCGCCGAAGCAGTCACACTACTCGATCAGTTCCCAGCCACAGTGAGGATAAATACGAGTCTCTGCTGGCCGCTCGCCGTCATCGGCTGCAGCACATCTGACGCGTCGGTCCAGCAGGTTCTTAGGACGCGGCTGCAGACGATGCTCGACACCATCGGCCTGGGGAATATGCGGCAGACGCTGGTGCTGCTGGAACATGTCTGGCAGAAGCCGCCGGAGCAGGTCAGCCCGTGGACGCTGTGCAGGGCGATGCGCGAGCGTCAGATCTGGATATCTTTTGCGTGAAAAGGACACTGTTATTCTTAGATACCCGCCTCGCTACGTACATCATAGAGTCCTCGGGGCACATGCATAAAAGATGATTGCGTTCCACCACTTGTAAGAAATGAGTCGATTCAAAGGTGATGCTTCTATCATTCGAGGAGAAACTCCCAGATCTTGGCTGATACGAGAACTCCATCGTGCGCCGCTCGTGCTCGTGTTATGCCCTCTTCGTACATCTCCTTCGTAAAGATCTTTTGTTTATATCTCGCCTCCATGATTTCTTCCATGATGAAGTCGTCGAATTCGGGATGAGCTTGGAATGAAATGATGCGTTTGGGCTGGTAGAGGCCTTGTACTTCGCATCTACTGCTGCTACCCAGGCTGACGAGACCTTTGGGGACTTCTAGGACTGCGTCTCGGTGCATTTGATGAAGACCCTGATGCTGTTAGAGAGGTTCCATGCTTGATATTGGCGTGCTTACAAGGGATGAGACACCGAGGAGCTTCTGGCCTGTCTCGTTGAGGTTGATCCTATCGACGCATATCTCCCATCCACCCGGGCTCACCGCAACCTTTGCACCAAGTGCACGACCGATGATCTGATGACCGAAACAGATACCAACAATGGGTTTCTGCGTCGTGGTATAAACTTGCTTCACAAAGTCGACGAGCTTTAAGATCCAAGGGTCATCAGCAAAAGATGTATGTTCTGCACCACATTAGTCTTGTACAAAGGAGTGAATAGACAACGCACTGCTTCCAGTTAAAAGAAACCCGTCGACCTCTTCAACATTTGGATATTCTTGCGCCGTAACAACGTCCCATTTACTAAGCTCGAGGCTCACATCGCTCCCCTTTGATCCTAGCGCTTCATCCTTCAGTCCCTTTGTGAGGAGATCACGAAAGATGTCTCCATATGAGCCACGGCTTGCATTGACAGAAGGGAAAGGTGTATCGCATTCCAATACTGCGAGTCGAAAGGCGCGCGTCATGTTGGGCTTGTGTATTAGTTAGAAGAACGATGTTGACGAGAGATCCGGTTCACTTATTGGACTTTATCACACATCAACGGTAAACATGACTAACTTCGTCATACAGATCCCCTCCTTTTGCTAGTAACCGAAATGGCGGAATACAAGCTTATTGGGTTATTATTACTCGTTTCGGTCCGCGTTTGTAGCCGCGCTTTACCGCGCCTCCACATGAGTTGCTACGCAACAGTGAGCTGGGAATGTCAGTACCTATCACCAAGATCTGCGAAAGTTGAAGTTTTGTATCTATGGGGAGTATGGTGTACACTCATGCTTTTATACGTAACAGTTATCATCAGAGTCACGTTAAGCAGTGATGAGATAACTTCTCATCGAGATAACTTACGGCAGGCATTATTGAACTTACTATGAAATTAGGCGAGAATTCTAAACAAATCGCTGACGTTAAAATAGCATTCTGTCAAAGTACTTTGCCTATATTCGAGTTTACAGAGAGAATAAAGAACTTGGTATTTTGGAACCTCGAGAATTCAAAAGCAGCTGTTATAGACCACGATCTTATCTGAGGTCTTGATCTATATTAACATACATTTGTAGCTATCTATTCATAATTTCTTTGATTCAATCCCCTCATTTTAGCAGCAAATAGCTTGGTCTGCCATATGTTAGCCTTGCGTTGGAAATGTTGGCATCTTATCTCTCTGCCTTGGCCCAACATATTTGTTTCATCCTGGATTACAGATCTGTCTGCATGTCCAGGTATATTAACTGAAATTTATCAACGACTACTTTACCTTCATTAGTGGTACGTTGAAGATGTGCCATTACAGTTGAGCATGATATCTATTAACTTATGCTAGGAAGTACATAAAGCAAGTGGTAATAAGTATATCTAAATTCATTGGATTTGTCTTAAAATTAAACCATGGTCTCCTCATTTTGATAAAGAGTAATTGAAAGACTTTGCGTATCTATGATAATATCCTGACTCAAATGATCTATCTGTTTGGTTTCCATTCTTGGCCTTTACTAATTGATTTTTGGGAACGATTCCTCCCGTTTTTTGAACACTGCTCCGGTTTATATATGATCGAGTCCATCAAAGAGACGGTCCTACTGACCTTCATGAAGAGGTCGCTCTGTAACACTAGCATATGAAAAGAGAGCGGATGTTTCGGATAGAGAAACAAGCCACGTGCCCCAATTAAACAAGCATTGCAGACAGAACTGGGATGATCGATGCACGACATGAAAGTGGGTGGTATCTGACAAAGAAATCATCGGGTTTCTTGGATGCAACTAATTAACCGAGACTTTTTTTTGACGTGGGTGAGTCAAATTGCAACGAGCCAATAGAAGCTCCATCGCGTAGCAAAAGCTCCTCGAATTTTGGAACAATTCCAGGCACTGCCGTTTATTAGTGCCAAATAATTGTCAAGTTCCTTGAATTGAGTGTTGAACTAGGTTGAAAAAGGCAGGGATGTTGGCTCAAGTCTCAAGAGGAGGGCTGGTGAAGCTTTAAACGAGGGGCATAGACGTCATAGAGATGGATAGAGGGAGCATCGTGATAGGTGCATTGGTTTGTCTCGTAGGGTTGCAGCTAAGTACATAGCTTTCCATGATCAGCAAGATTAGTATTGGATTGTTTCCAAGCGGGGGATAGAGTGCTTCTTCTTCAGTTAGATCGGTGATGACAATTTCTGTGTACATGTTGATGGTGTTATGACGTTCAAAACCTCTCATTCAAAGTTCATTTTTAATACCCAGCCTCCCTTGCTTTAAGAGCTTTATCCCTCATTATATTACCCGTGTTTCCCTAGCAATTGACATTGACTGTCTATGCCGTCCCTCTCTCTCTCTTTCTTCCAGTTTGTCTCGCAACAACAACAAACCTCATCTTAGACAAGCTCCAATGGCTCCGCTCGTTTCTCCACAAGATCTGGGCCTGGGTCAGATCCTCGCCCGAGCCCTCGCTTCGCCCACGCTCACTCAACACCCGACTCTAGTGGCTCGGCAAAATACAGAGACGGTCACTGTCGTCTCGACCGGCGGTGATGATGGCGATGATGCCCAAACGTTGAGCGGAGGCGCCATTGCCGGCATCGTCATCGGCTCTATTGCTGGCTTTCTTCTTCTACTTTGGATCATCCGCTCGTGCCTCAACCTCGGCGCGCCGCCTCAAGAACGGGAGAAGTGGTATCACTACAAGGAGGATCAGCCCCGACGACATTCACACAATCACCGCTCCCGAAGTAGACGATCGCATCGATCCAGCATGTCGGTTCCCCCTCCTGTTGTCATCAGGGAGTCGAGGTCTCGTAGTGGTCGTCGTGGACGGTCGCCTGGTTACTACGGATCTGAGCGAGACAGGACACGATACTACGTATAAGTCTTCTGCGCGACCGACAAAACAACGATAATGAGCGTCTGCAATTGAGCAGCAGCCTGCGCTTCTATACCGATTAAATATTTATGATTATTTTTATTTCACTACTTCAATTGCTCGGAACCGATCCGACTTTGGACAGGAGTTTGGCAAATGGCTACAACTTCACGATTTATGACATGAACCACGCCACGAATAGGAGGAACTTCATGGGGACTACGGATTAATTATTATGTTGATACCATTTCTCGCTGAATATACGATTCTTGACTTCCTTTTCTCGTACAACTGTCTTTTCCAGTCATGCCCGCAGTTTATGGTCTCACAAGCCTTTCAAAGGTACAAGCACTTTAGTTAATAAACCATCAAGACGACCTAAGCGCCTCTTTGTAGTACTTCCTGCCGTTCATAAGCGAAAAAGGGTCCCGGAAGCCCAACAGCCAGTCTAATGAGCATCATGACATACTTGTCGCACATGAATGGCGCCGCCTCCATGTAGCACTCGGTTGAAGCCGCGACTCAAACTAAAAGTTGAAACATTTGGCTGCTGACAGCGCCATCGTGACGTCTAAGGCTGAGAGATAAAATATCACCAAGTTCCGTTTAGGTCTATGTTGCAAAGACGCGATTAGCAATATCGTCAACACGCGGCCCATGTTCAAGGCTCTTCTATGACAAAGGTTACAGGCTCAAGCGTTAAGTCATTCTTGCACATAATAAATCTGTTGGCATTGATTTACACCAAATGCTCATATTCTCTTCTTCTCAGCCTTCAAGGCAATTCTTATTCAGTGCAAAGTGATAACCTCATACTCAAGTTCATCAAACTCCAACTCGCCATACATAATCCCGTACACATAAGCATCTCCAACCAAACTCAAATCATTTTCCGAATCGTTCGAATGCCGACGAAATACGTGAGGGACTTCAGCTCCCTGCAGGATGCCCACTTGATCACCGACCCGAGTAGTGCGAGGCGCAAGACCGAGATATCCCCTTTCCGTACGGAAAAGACATCTGTTTTCCGAGGCAGAACCCCAGTCGAGAAGTATCGATGAGATTGAAGTCTTGTGTTGCTGGTGTCGACTTGTATAACCCATCTTTTGTCTCTCGAATCGCGACCCAATCTTGATTTGCTTCTCTGTTTGGTATATATGTCTGTAAGGCTGTAGCAGCGCCGATAATAATTCCGAGTGGTTTTGCATTCCTATCGAGGATAAAGCCATTGAGAGGCTCAGCGTTGGGTCTTGAAGCAATCTGTTTGCCAAGGCTGAGTCGCTTTTGGAAATGTTCAACCACAGCATACAGTAGACCATTTCACCAAACTGGCTAACAAAGTCGTACACTGCCTCATCATATAGTCCTGCTTGATCAGCTGTCAGTGTTTTGGCAAGAACCGTAATCAGATTGTCGTTCTCTAATGTTCTAGTATGAGAGGAATCCAGAGCAAGGTTTAGAATTTCAACCATCTGAGGATATCCTTCATAACTTTCCCAATACGCTGCTGTAACAGCTGCTATGGTATCAAAATGATTATATGGTGAAGAGAGGGTGTATGGGGAGTTGCTGTCATATCCGATGTTGAGTCTCTGATGAGTTGCGGTCTTGAACATTTCAGACCATGATCTTCGAAGAAGCCTCCAAGGGATAGCTTGGGTATAATCGGGTACCCAAGATGGTAGCTCTTGAATATGATATTTGTTCCTGTCCCCAATGTTGCCAAGACCTCGCCAGCCTGGTAGATTGAGTAAGCAGTGAGCTGCGGCTGTCGAGAAGACCTCCTGAACACTCTTTGAATAGTCGGCCACTATGGGACCAACACCATCAGCCGACGTATCTAGAAAGCAATCAGTTCAGTCTGTCATTATATCCGAGTAAGACTGAATTATTCGTTACCAGCTATTGCCAGAAGCCCATATACCTTATCTTTGGGATCTGTGGCATGTCTTGCACGATGATAGCTTGCCTCAAACCCAATAGAAACTGGATTCGCGTTCCCACTCGCCTCCTCTTTGAGTTTCGCCATCAAGTCGTAGGTGAAGTTTGTGAGCCATGTATGTCCCGGGCTGTTTCTGATTTCCTCAGATATACTGCAGAAGACATAGCAGCTGTGCGCAACGCTGCTGCCTGCAAATATAAGATCCAACGAGGCAGAAATTCTTCCGCATAAGAATCGCAAGCTGCGAGCAAGCCACATCTCTTGAAGTGTCCAAGTTCGGCCAAACCAGGCATGTTCGCTGAAGAAACGGGCGATACCGATCATATCTGAGTCTGTAAAGTCACATGCCGCAAAGGCTTTGTCTATCAAAGTTACATATGCATCTGAGAGGAGATCTTGGCGGCTGATGGGTATCCGTTGCATATTGGCCACTGCTGCTCGAGTGTAGTCTTCCTCGTGGCCTAGCCAGACGATGACCTCCTCTGCATCTTTGTAGATACGCGCCATCTGGGCAACCTGGCTGTTTCGTTCCTCTATGTCATTCTGGTTGATGCAGAGGGCATCAATCCATATTGGTCCCATTGCGTTGGATTGACGGAGTGCAATGAGCGCATTGTTGAGATTTCTTCTGATGGGCATTTCGAGTCCGTCGATAAGCATAGTCTCTGTTGGCTTTGACCAAGAATCGCTTGTCTCATCTGACTGGGGTCCACCCCAAGTGTAGGATAAGCATTTATACACGGGGCAATCGTCGATATCGACAGTATGTAGCTGGGCTGCTACCGTCACTTGGCGACCGGAGTTGATTGTGAGAAGCCGGATCTGGTCCGCCGACAGCTGTGGGCCATACTTGTGCCTCATATTGAAGTCAGGAAACAGAAATGAGCTTCAGAAAAGCAGGTCGTCTCGGTGAGAGGTTATCTCGAGTTATATGGTCATGGTGAAAGAGAGAGCCTTGAGGGTCTAACTTCGATTTGCAGGGTTCTCCGCATGGCTTGCAACCCTGTCAACTGTAGGACTTACTAGCAAGAATATCAACAGAGCTTTATGCAACGATGGAGGTAGTTTTGAAAATAATATTCTAAAACTATGGATTTATGATGTACTTTCTAAGGATATAAGATCTCAAACTAATCACCTTTTGTGTACTCTTCAGGGTTTGAAGTGCAGTTAGTCTCAGCCACGGATGCGCCCTCTAGAGCGGCACTATCCATATTGAAATGTACGTGAGGACCCTTGTAGTTTTTCCTTCCATCAAGGAACCAAGTAGTAACTGAAATGAGAAGAATAATTCCAAAAGCAGCAATGCAGTAATTCATATTGCTGGGGGTGACAGGCAGCTCAGGAGGAAACACGAACAAAACTGTGGTTAAAATCGCCCATGCAATACCAACTAAGCTGCAAACCCATCGAACAGGAGTGCTTAGCTTGAAGGGTCTATCATCAGGGAGCATGTTTCCGCCGCGAAGGAGGTGTATGCATGGGGGGATTGCATAAGTGACGCCTTTGGAAAGTTAGTCAACTGCACATAGATTTCAAAGTCAGAAGCAACCTACCCAGAGCAACGACTGAAGCAGCAGTGATGGCGTTGAAAGCACTGGAACTTCCCAAAAGAATCAAACCAAAGATGATAACCCAAGCTGTAGTCCAAAGGAGGGCGTTGAGAGGTACGTCGAGGGTAGGATGAACTTTCGCCCAGACACTGCTGAATGGTAGACCTCTGTCTCTAGAAAAGGCATAAACCATACGAGAGCTGGTCGTCATAATTGCAGTGGCTGTGAATACCATGCAGATGATAGAGAATACA
>JAJJWM010000069.1:0-102776 GCA_021655865.1 Fusarium guadeloupense
CCGCCCCCCCTCCCCGGCCGTTGCCCCCTGCCCTTGGCTGACCTTGCAGGTTCTTGAGACTCTTTGGCTGGGGGAAGGAGTCACCTTCACCTTTACGGCGGTACCTTACCCCACAACTTGACCGGATCCACCCCGGCGACCGGCCCTCCGTTCTTGCTCAGTCTGGGTTGCCCTCAATTCTTTGGCCTCTTATTTCTTAGCGGACCTTTTTTTTTTACTTTGACCCTTCTTTTTTTTCGCCTCCACGCGAGCTCAACATCAAAAACCTCCCCTGTCGCTCTTTGACAGGCTTTCAATTGATTTCCTCTTGTGTATCATTGAATACTTGGTCTCCAATTTCTCTTGCGCCTCTTGAGCCTCTTGGCTCCTACTCAGCTCTTCCTCACCACCACATCCACAATCACAATGCTTCGAACTCGTCAGGCCGCAAAGGCCATCCGGGCCGTCTCCCACGCTCGATCTTTCACCACCACGCCCACCGCCGCTTCCATTCAGTCTACCAAGAAGGTTTCTAGCCAGCGAAATCAGTCTACTGCTGCTGCTGCGTGAGTAGCTACCTTGCTTTCAGTGTCGTGTGGTGCCCCGCGTATCTTGACAATCGACAATTATTCCAACGCGCGCACTTTATTCGACACCAATTGCAACATAACCAGTGCTAACACAGTCATAGCCCGGCACGCGATCTTCCCAGCCCAGGATTTAATGTCGAGAAGAACCAGAACAATGTCCAGCCTCTCGTCAACCCCCGGAAAAACGAGATGGATGAGTCGTATGTGTCCCCGCGACAGTTCAAAAACCTCGGACACTAACCAAGTGTTAACAGATTCATTGGAAAGACTGGTGGTGAAATCTTTCATGAGATGATGCTCCGACATGGTGTGAAACACATCTGTATGTTTGTCACCTATCACGCTGCAAACATGGCTAACTCGAACCAATAGTTGGTTACCCTGGTGGTGCTATTCTCCCCGTTTTCGATGCCATCTACAACTCAAAACATTTCGACTTCATCCTCCCTCGCCACGAGCAAGGTGCTGGCCACATGGCTGAGGGTTACGCCCGTGCTTCTGGCAAGCCTGGTGTTGTTCTTGTCACATCTGGCCCTGGTGCTACCAACGTCATTACACCCATGCAGGATGCTCTGTCTGATGGAACCCCTATGGTTGTCTTCACTGGTCAGGTCGTGACAACTGCCATTGGTAGCGATGCATTCCAGGAGGCTGATGTTGTCGGTATCTCTCGTGCCTGTACAAAGTGGAATGTTATGGTTAAGAACGTCGCCGAGCTGCCCCGACGCATCAACGAAGCCTTTGAGATTGCCACCAGCGGTCGCCCCGGTCCCGTCCTTGTCGATCTCCCCAAGGATGTTACTGCCGGTATCCTACGGAGAGCCATTCCCACCGACGTCGCTCTGCCATCTCTGCCCAGTGCTGCTTCCCGAGCTGCCATGGAGTTGACCAAGAAGCAGCTTGACTCTGCTCTTCAGCGCGTTGGCAACCTCGTCAACAAGGCCAAGAAGCCCATCATTTACGCCGGACAAGGCATCATCCTTTCTGAGGGTGGCCCTGAGATTCTGAAGGAGCTTGCTGACAAGTCCTCCATCCCCGTTACAACTACTCTCCAGGGTCTAGGTGCTTACGACGAACTCGACGAGAAGTCTTTGCACATGCTCGGCATGCACGGATCTGCCTATGCCAACATGGCTATGCAGGAGGCTGATCTTATTATTGCTCTTGGTGCCCGATTCGATGACCGTGTCACTCTGAGTATTGCCAAGTTCGCTCCCGGTGCCAAGGCTGCCGCCGCCGAGGGCCGTGGCGGTATTGTTCACTTCGAGATAATGCCCAAGAATATCAACAAGGTCGTGCAAGCCACCGAGGCTATTGAGGGTGATGTTACTACCAACCTGAGGGGTCTCCTGCCTTTTGTCGAGTCCAAGACCATGGAGGACCGTAAGGAGTGGTTTGATAAGATCAATGAGTGGAAGAAGAAGTGGCCTCTGAGTGACTACGAGCGCGCTGAGCGCCAGGGTCTCATCAAGCCCCAAACCCTGATTGAGGAGCTCAGCAAGCTTGTTGAGGACCGCAAGGACAAGACCTACATTGCCACCGGTGTTGGCCAGCACCAAATGTGGACTGCCCAGCACTTCCGATGGAGACATCCTAGGTCCATGATCACCTCTGGTGGTCTGGGTACCATGGGTTACGGTCTGCCTGCAGCTATCGGTGCCAAGGTTGCTCAGCCCGATGCTCTTGTCATTGATATTGACGGTGATGCTTCCTTCAACATGACCCTGACGGAGCTCTCGACTGCTGCTCAGTTCAACATTGGCGTCAAGGTCATTGTCCTTAACAACGAGGAGCAGGGTATGGTTACCCAATGGCAAAACATCTTCTATGAGGATCGTTATGCCCACACTCACCAGAGCAACCCCGACTTCATCAAGCTGGCCGAGGCCATGCGCATCCAAAATCGAAGAGTCGACAAGCCTGATGACGTTGTTGACGCTCTGAAGTGGCTCATCAACACTGACGGCCCTGCTCTGCTGGAGGTTATCACTGACAAGAAGGTGCCTGTCCTGCCTATGGTGCCCGTCGGTTCCGGTCTCCATGAATTCCTCGTTTTTGACGGAGGTAGGTTAACCAACGGCTTCACAATATAAATCATGCTAACTCCGTTCCAGCCAAGGACAAGAAGCGACGTGAGCTGATGCGAGAACGTACCTGCGGTCTGCACGGTTAAGCTCGAACACAGATCGACCACGAATTGCTACCCATCTGATACCATCTATTCCATCATGTCCTTTCTAACCATTTCTTGATTCATCTGGAGTTATTTGACTGTTTTGTCGGCGGGCAACTGTACCCTGGGGTACGAGGTCAGCGCCAAGGAGACCAAAAAGTTGAAGGTGGGATTACATTGAGTTGTCAGAGTTCAAGAGGCAGACTGTTTCATGTGTAGGATCAATGAGCACATGATGCGCGCGAGGACGCGATAAGAAAATCGCGGATGACGAGGAAGAGGAAGAGTCACGCCAAGGGCCGAGGGCCGAAGGGTGTGCTGATTTATATACCACATAATGAACGTCTTTTTGATGACTTCTGTCTTGTCTGCTTTTTATACTATTGTTTTATTGTCCTTGTTTTGGCTTGGAATGTCAAAGTCTGGCAGTTGATGTTGACCGACTTGGCTTCGCGCTGCATTGCGAAGCACCAACTCACTCCATCCCATCTTCAGCACACAGATGAAACTCTTACACGGTGGCACTATGATGTGAATGACGATTGAATAAATAGGATTATAGCTTACAGAAGCATGAACCTATCTACTAGGCCGAACGCTGCTGCAACGTGATGCGTGTGTTCGTTGGCGACTGGTATGTATGGAACTGGGATAGATAGGTACGGCTGGACCCAAAGCGCCTGAAGTGAGCAAGCGAATGTGGCTCATCCCTTTGTTCTGCATGGCACCAGACTGGATATGCATCGACGCTCACATGATGAAAGTGTTTGGGGACCTCGATGGCTTTGCCTATTTGGAGAATAAAGTAGCATTCAAAGAGCAATGAACAAATTAATTTTAACAAGAACTGTTAGCAGGTCAACTAACCACCTGAGATCTCCAAAGGATGATCCCAAGACCCAGGTATAGGCCGAATAACGACCAGCTTATTCTGAATTTGACTCTTGCCAGCAGCTTTCGAGTCCTTGACGTTCGGAAGTCGTACTGAGCACAATTTAGGAGCGAAGACAGAAGAACAAGAACAATCTTGAGTTGCGAAACTCTTTTAGTACACTGCATCAGCGGCCTGATAACAGCACTACCAAATAAATATATCGTTTGTATCTCTAAGTAGCATAACCCTCGGCTTCAGCATAACAAACCAGCGATATCCTGGAGACAAGAAGAGTATCACTAGGATAGAAATGAACTCACATAGACGATAGAATGATGGGTTAACTCTGCCATAGATGCATTATTTATGATATTTGTATTTGTAAGGTCAAGTGGTTGGCTTAACGTCTTAGAGGCTTATGGATCTTTAGGAGAACGGACTATATAATACCCTCATTGTATCTGGCCACCGCTACAAGTTTGGGCCTCATAGTCATAGATGCGCTGTCCAACTAGAAGTACATGTACCATGCCAAGGGCCTGAGCTCCGGCACGGATTCATCTTAGAGCTCGAGAAAATGGGTCATGGATAAATCAGAGACAATCAATGCTACTTTGAGACTCATTCCTAATGGATAGATGGACAGGCAAAGACCTTGATTATCAAGCATACCTAAATAGGCCATAGTTGGCGGGAAGGGCTGAACTAAGTTTCTGTTGTATGCTGGTTGGGAAGATGGTTATATTTCATCCTTGTTTACTCTACATAAGTCCGCAACTCCGCTCCGCGCATGGCTCGACAATGACGAGTATTGAAAACAAGTCCACACATTGCCTGCACGCTAATATATCCATCACTCGTGTCGCTGTATCGGATAGCTTTCATTTGAACAGAGACCCAGCAACTGGCTTGATACAAGCACAAACAATATCATGGCAGTAATAAAAGTAGCCCTTGTGGGCGCAACCGGCGAAACAGGCTCAGCAATTGTTAAAAGTCTCTTAGAATCGACCGAGCCAGGCTATGTGAGTATCTTGCTTGTCTGGCCAAGTCCTAAAGCTAAACCACGTCTAGGAAATAACGGCTTTGATTCGTCCTTCATCACTTCAGAAGCCAGCTGTCGAAACCCTCAAGCAGAAGGGAGTCAAGCTCGCTGAGGCCGATCTCCAAGGTCCTGAAGAAAAGCTGGTTGAAGTGCTGCGCGGCCAGCATGTTGTTATATCAGCTATATATGTGGCCAACGTCGCGTCTGAAATTCCTCTGGCCAACGCAGCAAAGACTGCTGACGTCCAACGTTTTATACCCTGTTTCTTTGCTACTATTGCACCCCCAAAAGGCGTCTTGGGACTTAGAGAAGCGGTAAGGCTCCGGCCCTTAATCCTGGACTGAAAGTTGGTGGCTAATGCAGATGATAGAAGGAAGAGTCGCTCAATCATATCAAGAAGATAAAACTCCCCTATACCGTCATTGATGTCGGTGCCTGGTACCCGATTATATTGCCCAAGCTCCCATCAGGTCGAATTGATTACGCCCTTATCACAGAACTGCCTATCGGTGCAGATGGAAATGCGCCGACGGCATTGACCGACGTTTCGGACATAGGGCAGCATGTTGCTCGAATAATTGCAGATCCTCGGACTTTGAACCAGATGGTGTTGGCATATGGTGAAGTTTACTCGCAAAACCAAGTTTATGAGCTTGTCAAGAAGCTTAGTGGAGAAAAGGTTGATAGGAAATATGTAAGACACTCCCCCCATGCTACTGAGACTAGAACTCTTGAGCCGAACTGACTGGTTACCACGCATAGGAATCCACTGAGTCATTGTTGAAGGAGATTGAGGTGCTTCGTTCCAAGGGGGATAGCCTTAGCACCCTGGAGTGGCAGCAACTAGCTATGGCAGAGTATAGGCATTCTTGGTTCGTTCGAGCCGACAACACACCCGAATATGCAAAGTATCTGGGCTATCTCGACGCCAAGGAGCTCTACCCGGACCTCAAGGTCAAGACTCTTCAAGAGTTGGTTCAAGAGGCTCTGGACAAGAAAGCACATGTAATTTGGCAGAGTACCTGACCAGAGGCATCCAAGTTGTCTTCGAGACAAGCGTATATACACGATAGCCGTTCTTCGTTTTAAATGTTATTTCTTAATAAACTCTACTGGCAATTTTGGGTGCTTTTCAACTTTATAGTCTTATGTGCTGGCTGTATGTGCTCCTGTATCTGAAAACCAAAACCTTGACAGCTCCAGCTAAGGATTGAAGTAGCCATAGCCATGCTCATAGACGTACACAAGGCCCCTACTGAGCGTTGAATGACTCTTCGTTTAGAATGACCCTGCTGCTGCTGTGTAGCCAGCCTGGTAACTGTATTGTTCATAGGGTTTTATTATGCATCAGCTGTGGAAGAAAAGCTATTCGTTGTTATTGTGTATACAGCATTAGGCCTGTTATATAGATAGTTTAGAATGGCCTTATATGAGCAAACACTGATATATGATAGAAAATATCCTTCCACGCTACCAGATGCCTCCACAACACGCTTGCACATTGTGTTTGAACCTTCCATAATTCACAAGTTAGCCAAATCACCAGGGCATCAACAACCCAGCTCCAGTAAGTACGCCAACTAGGACTGCAACTATGGGAGCAATCCCTGCTAAGATTGGTGGAGTTGAGGCTGCATTACCATTGTCCTCATTCTCATCACTGCCCTCCTCGCTACTCTCTTCATCGCCACCATCATCACCACCCTCGTCCTCATCAGTCCCATTTCTCGCAGCTTCAACATCCTCAGCCTTGAAAACCAGCTGTACAGCAGGAAGTCGTCTTGCAACGACCACGTTGGTGAAGGCTGGGGGTCTAAACTCCATTTCCGTAACTGGGGCTACTTCTGTGCTAAAGGACAATGTGTGCGGAACGACAGACAGGACGCCCGCGGTATTTGATACGGGGGTTCCTTCGATGGTGTGGACTGTGGCAAAGGCGTCGAAGTCTGTTGGTTCGTTGTAATAATCTCGCTCGCATACCTCGCTATAGGTAGCTGACGAAAGGGGCTCGATGGATGAGATGCACTGTCCAAGTAAGCCACTATAGCCACTACGAGAATTTCAGCGTTAATATTGAGCGACACGTCTGGCGGAGATAACGTTACCTCGGGCAGCAGTATGCGAGTGTCTCAGAGGGTTCCAAGATTCTAGTCCACATCTCGTCTGGTCTAAGCGGTAGTGCGAGCCCAATTGGCTGTTCAAGCGTAATGGTGAAGAAGCCGCTTCGCTCTTCAGATTCAGTCTTGTCTCCTGGCGAGTATAGAGCGGCTGTGGTCCAGCCGTGAGGGCAATACAGTCCAGGCGAGTGATAGTTGTCCCAGGCATGGCCCTGTAGAGAGTAGACACTGCTGGCCAACTTGTCGAATTTGGAGCCAGATGGAATGCATTCGCCGTAAGTTTGAATGCCGCAGGCAGGACCGCCGATTGGTACAAAATGGCCCTCATCTTCAACGGCATATACGACGTGGTCAGTCGTTGCGGTGGTGCATGCCGGAGGTGGTGTGTAGGTTGTGGTGAGAGGACCAAAGTTGGTGATAGTATAGCCAAAGTACTCGGTGACAGTAGGCATCTTGAAGGCTGGTGACTTGATGTAGATATTCGCGAGAAGCCAAATGGAGTGATCTGTCTGCTCAGAGGAGTGGCCCTTATATCTTGAATAAAAAGACGCCCAGCCATATTCACGGCTCCCTCCCGCATAGACGGGACGGTCTTCCAGAAGCCATCGCATCACCTTTTGAGGCTGTGGCCTTGGCTGCGTTGCGCAGACCAATTGTCGTGATGTGAATTGTTCGGCCAATTCCTTTCTGAGCCTGGTGTAAGGCACAGCTTTGACATGCTTGGCAGACATCAGGCCGAGACTTCGAGTCGGGGTTACTTTTTGGGGTCATGACCATTTTCTGAACAAAAGGAGCAGGCAATTCAATAATAATTTTCTGGGCAGACACGCCATAATGCAGCTGTTGTTTGTGTCGGTGTATATATGTGTTTGTAAATTACAGTTTCCTATATTCGAGACTCAACGCTAGGATATCTACTTCTTTGTATGTCAACGCCAATGCTATTCTCCAATTGATTTCCACATCACCACAAACCTAAGTAATAGTAACCGTCGTCACATCTCTCATTGTCTTTTGCCAGAAGCACAAACAACTCATAAGTGCCATGATCTGAAACTGCGTGCCCAACTCTCCCGTGGCACCGCTTCCACATAGTTGAAAAGTCCCAATCTTTGACATGCTCTTCCAGTCACCGCTGCCCGCCCACACAGCCACAACCTCATAGCCGTCACGGGTAAACCCATCTCCGCGATCAGGCTCATCATTGATGTTGCTGTCGCCGGGCTCGTCTGTCCCGTGACCCATCCTGACGAGCTTCCAGCCGTACTTGGACTCGCCCATTCTCTGAACTTCGCTGCCGTGAGACCGTCGCCATTCGAACCTCTCCACGCGGCGGTTGTAGCCTTGGCCGACCTGCATGCCGAACCAGTATCGTTCATGCATCTTGCCCTTGCGGCGCATGATCTCTTTGTTTTGCGCTTCCTCAAATCCAGGCATGCTGGGGAGGACGATGCCATAGTCGGTCCTCCATTTGCCCTCGACATCAGCGCCAGCGAGGATGGGTGAGTCTGCGTCGGGGCCGTCGTGGAGGAGCATCTTGCCGTACCAGCCGTAGGGCAAGTTGATGGAGTAGATTGGCTCCCTATCCGGCTCGCCAATGTTGACGAGGATCTTGGCAGAGAAGCCCTTCTTGTATGAGGCGCGTAGGACACGAGGGATGCCTCTTTGGGCGGTTTGAGGAGACAGTTGGGGAGGGATCTTGGAATCAGAGTGACCCATTTTGGTGGTTGTGTGTGCAGGGAAGAGGTGGTAGTTGTTGAGATGAGATGTTTGATGAGATTGAGGATGAATGAAGAATATGAGATGTTGTGATAGTTTATATATATATCTTGTCGAGTTGAGGTAAGCTTATGAAGATAGGCTTAATTTGAGAGAGCGCTCCATTTTGCTCAATCCAGAAAAGCGCCAAACGCAGCCTCAAGGGCGTCAGGGGAATAGACCACGATGATTGGCTGTGTTAACCAGAGATAAGCGACGGCCCCGTTGAAAAGGCTGAGCCGACATGCGCCATCGTGTATATCGCCTAAAACAGCCTAGCCTGTGGTCAGACGAAGCTGGGAATGCCTTCATGCTTATGCGCCAATTGGATGCTTTACTGGGAGAACCTAGCAAGTATGGATACACAGTGATAGTTGTTTTAATCATGCCCTGTCATATGCAGAGTGACATATGGTTCTTATACTCTACCTTGCGTTTACAAAATGTTTGGCAGAAATCTCTAGTCACACATGGGTTTACTGCCACAATGCTACACAAGTTGAGTGAAAGTGTATACCATTCATCTGTCTTGTTCTCCTAGCCTTCCCAGAAATTCCAACATTAAGTAACCGCATGAGCATTGTGATAATGCTTGAAATGTGGAAAACATCTCCTTTGTCATCATAAAATCAACTTGCCCTTGAAAGGCAAAATATTCCGTGCAGAGTCTAGGGGATGAAGTCGTAGCATGAATCCATTCTGGACCTCCGCCTCCAGCCAGAATCCTGAGTCCGGACAGAGCTGCAGAAGTAATGCAGCCTGACCATCGTGGTAGGGACAGGCAGAGCGAGAGCCAAGTATTGTCGTTTCGTCGCCTGGGGCGACCATGATAGTGCTGTTCGTCAAAGAAGTCGATGGATTTTCTATTGCAATGACTATCATGATCTAGGGGTTGTGGTACTCAGCATGTGCTCAATGCGGAGTCTTAGCATGCAAAGAAATACTCGCCTGGCTGCTTGTTCAACTCATTAGCCTCGAATGCAAAGATAGAAAAGAGATCATGCTCTTACCTCGGACAACAGAAAGCCTATACATCCCTGGATATAAAGGAAACGAAATGGAACCGCGTTGCTTCTCATGGGAATGGCGCAAGTTCTTAAGGCGAACAGGACACATTAAAGGAAAGGAAAGATGGCACCCTGCCCGCCTCCTCGCATCTGGTGTCAAATCCTCGTGGGCGGACAGGGTAGGAATCGAAAAGGAACGTAATGCACCTTAGGTACCGGCGTAAAGAGCACCCTACCAGCTCAGTGTTGAAGTGAGGCTATCCTGAAATCAGTCAACGTGGTCCGTCATCCACCAAGCAGATACATCAAAACTTACCAAAAAGAAAATTAAAGGCAGCTGGTGCATCGATGGCCAGCGTAGGGAATGGCTCTACTATCGGCTCAGGAGTCAGCTATGTTCGCCTCCAGATAATGGAGAGTGTTGTGACTCACTTGTAGTTGTTGTGATCATTGGTGCACCTTGAGCCGCCCAGTATCGGCGAATGTACTTTTCCGTGGTGATGAGATGGAGAAAAGTCCGATACTGGGCGGCTATTCTCTTGAGTGTTGAGGCAGGATTTGTGGCATTGAAGAGGCCATTCTGGTGGGGATTGTGTGGTGCGGAAGACAAAAAGAGAGGGGGAGAAAAAGTGGGAGGAAAGGCAGCAGGAAACCCTGGAACTGCTTTGTGCTTCAGGCAACAGGACAACTGCCAAACAGCCTGCTGGAGACAGAATGGTCCCTCTTCCAGGCCCGCCAGGTAGGTTACTGATATCCCTGTTTGCCCATTGCCACTTGTTTTGCTATCCTGCATACATTGGATAACGTGTTTTCAACCTCATGAAGCGATGATGAGCTCCACAAGGTAAGTTACTGTCGTATATGCCTTTTCAATCTCATGGTGCTCTGCTATATTTGAAGTACCATCCTGGTTGGTTTTGAATCTGTGCAGTCATATTCGCCTTTGGACTGTGAAAGCTCCACCGACCTTGGTAATAAATCACCAATAAGAACCCTTGAGAATCTGCCCGGTGCCAAAAACTACCTTGCTGGGGATAGGGATTCCAGTGTCTGCAAACCCCTACCAAGGTTTTATGCCCTCGTCGCTGTGATGCCACAAAATAGCTTGCTGCCACATGCAATCTCGAGCAGAATTCACACGAGGAGCCTTCTTAATTTATAGCTCTTAGAGGATGGAAGCCCATAGACGTCCGAGCTGTCATTTTCACTATCGCGACGGAACTTGCACCCAGCATCGGCTCTGATTCACCCCCAGACACCCAAAGCCCTCAACTGTCTCTTCGTCTTTTTGTTTACTCGCATCAAATACCTGCGGCCTATAACAACTACAAGCATAATGATACATATCGAATCTGCAGATGAAAAGATGCCACGAGTATTGCGTCAAGAGAAACCAAGAATAAGGAGTTGTATTGCACTTGGAACCACATTCGGAAGAGAGTATAAACTCCTGAAATAAGAGAGGACCATCTGCTAATTCATATGCCATGCACAGGTATCACATCCGTGTTTCGACAAGAGCCGGACCCACGACAGCTACAAATGCTGCATCAGTTCATCAGAACTTGCTCGACCACCGCGGAAATTATCACGGAGAAATCAACGTTGGTTATTGGAAGATAGCCTACACATGTTTTCCCACTCCACGGACCCCATCTCAGCTTGAGGATCCTTATGCTAGTCCTGGCCAAGTAGAAAGCAGTCGGAACTTGGCAATATTGACAAACACAGAGGTCCAAGTACGGAACATGCTGATTCAAAAGACATATCTGCTCTTCAATCGAACTCATAAAACAAAAGCTGGCCGGATTTCCAAATCCACGTTATAAGCCCATGGATCGAGGAGAGAATCCGCCACAGGACTCGCCCAAACCCGGTTTTCAACTCAAATCTACACAATTCGTACTGTCCTGGTCTCACAATTCTGAAAAAAGTCAAGTCCACCGAGCTCATATGCTTCTGAAATAAATATGCCTATGCGATAGAATTCCCCCGGCTTCTTGGTCGGATGTAGCAAAAGTCCGTAAGCTACGCGTTGCCGATTAATATTGAATTTCGTTGCACTCTGTTCTGGGAGGATGGACCCTTCATCGCTATCACTTTCCAAGAGAGATTCAGTGTCTGATAGAGCCGTCTTTTCAGATAGCCCTGATGACCCATCGGGTTTTCGTTCTTGCTGCATCCCGAGCTGGTCTCGATTCCTTTCCAAGTCTCCCGGTAAACTTTGAATGCTAACAATTAGCAGGAAGCTTATCGGTGCAACAAGTTTACCTGTATCGTCAATAAGCCCATCAATAACGCAATCTAGCTTTATATCTGTCAGATACTGCTCGTGCAGTTGTAGTATCTCTCTTGACACTGACAGCAACTCATCTTCAACATCGACTTTTGCATAGACCAATTCCACCGATTCGGCAAAATATTTACTCTGAATATCGAGAGATGCACTAGTCAACTCTCCAAAAGGGTTGGTGCTCTTCAGGGCGACTTCAACATCCACGAGGGTAAATTCTCTGCGGTCATCGCCGATGACAGGCAGACTGTACCTCATGAAGCTAACTGCACTTGGTGCAGCAGCCCAACTCCAGGAGGGGGCAATGTATTGCGGGGGACTCTCGAGGCGTTTCAACAAGTCGGTATAACTTGTTCTTTCACCAACAAGATTCCAAGGAAGAGAGCGGTGGAGGTCCTTTTTCCATAAGCCAGCTAAGTAATCATCTTTCAAACGATACCAGAATAACGTTGTGATCCCAGAAAGGCATGGAAAGACGTCGGTTGGGCGTGTGAATTCCAATTCCCAGCCTTTAAATTCGAAAACAATTTGGTGAGTCCATTCCCTGTATACCATGCTAGTATTTCCCTGGTTGAGGAAATCTCGATTCAAAATACTGATTGTAGAAGGAATTTCGTCTTCGGTCATGGAAAGCAGGTGACTTTGACATCGAAAGTAGACGTTGTTTGAACCAAACAACAGCAATCGAGAGGAGGTCAGTCTCTCTTGAAAAGTCCATCCTCGGCGCTTCCATTGACTTGTATGTAATAACAATCTTTCCCGAAGTGTCGTTTGGTAGGATGGGGTGTAGATGACGAAGAGGGTTGGTGGATCGGGAGGGGAATGTATAGGGACGGGGAGAGCCTTGTCCTGTTTATTGATAAACCCTTCCTCGCAGTTTTCAGATGAAAGAGAACAGATTGTTACGTATGCGTTGCCGTAGATGTTATCCATCCGCGTACACTGGTAGTCCCAATCAGAACTAACGTCTTGTAGAATACATAGCGCATCTACCCATAGATAACGGACGCCCAATGCTTTGGTTGTAGAGACTGCATCTTTCACAATCTGGGGGAGCTTGTCTTGTGGAATCCTTTGCAAATGATTGTGTAGGTTGTTTTCTGTAGTTTTGAGCTGTTTGTCCGAATGTGGTGGTGGTCCCCAGCAGTATGTAAGTGCCGTGTAGCTGGGCAGATCGACTCCAAGACATGGGTGAAATTGTGAGTTTATAGGGTCATTGGTAAGGACAAGGCGGATATTGTCTTTGTCAATTTGGATCAATCGGTCGGGCACAAAACCCTGTTGTGTCTGTGTGTGACCATGCTCAGCACATATCTCAACCTGTGCCTTCATCCAACTCAGAGGCTCAGGATCGAGAAGAGTATATGGCTCTGAGATATGAACTGAATTATGTCGCGTATCACTGCATGCTTTTGCGATCGGACACTCAAGAACCTCGACTCGGCTAGTATCGTCAACTCCAAGTGTTAGCTGGGGGACCATGTTTGCCATATAACTTCCTCTCGGCCTTACCATAATGCAGTCTTACTCGCAGGCTACCAAGCCTTAGATCACCCCTTCCACTGCGCTGGATCACGTACCATAGCGAGAGACGAATGCGCTGCTTCTCCGACCATTTAATTGGTGGATGTCGATGAACAAACAAGCAAGACAAAATCTTTTCCAAATGTTTGCAAAAGTGGCAGCCTTCTCTGAAACGCCTCCATACTTCTGGCAAATCAGGCCAGATATCGCATATTTCCCAATCGAGGGCCATTTCCCATTCCGTTTCTGTCTCCGCCTTGCCGAAAGCAGATTTGTGCAACGAGTCGTGGCTGAGTTCCAAGACTTTGCACTTATCGCATAGTTTTGCGAGCTCGGAGGAGGATTCAAGGGACGACATGGTATAGTCTGAGGGTATGAGAGGAAATGATGGGTTGTTTGTTGAGAAATTATCTCAGCTGACGAGCATCAACCAGGGTCCAAGTTGGAAACTGCAGGAGCTCACGTGATGACCTTCAGAGACATCAGCAGCTTGTAAGGTGAGAGAACACCGCTAACACAAGGAATATTCTCAAGCTTGGCAGTTAAGGTCATAGGTTTTCTTGGCCTCAGTTGAAGAGATCCCCTGATCTAGTTTTAAATCTAACGCCCGAGAAGGTTTGGAATCAACAAGGTAGGGTACGCAAGTGGTGTACGTCAGGAACCCAGAGCGCTGTAATCGAGTTCGACCTCGCTACACGATTCGATTTGGAGCGCACATGGACTAAATCAGCTCAAGTGGCTACGTGTAACTTTCAATACTCACTCACTCTAGCATGTTCTGTCTCATCGTTAAAGCGTACTGTTGCCGGATGATATACATACTATGAATACTCTTCAAGCTGCGTGTGTCAGAACAACAGCACCTAAATAACCAAAAGCAAAGGAACCACCGCCAAAGCAAGAACAGGTACCAGTCTAGCAGCAGAATTACCAGGAGCTGATGTCGGAGTCACAGCAGCAGCTTCAGAAGTCTCCTCTGACGTTGCTGAACTAGTTGCTCCAGCTGTCGCCGTAGTCGTGCTCGTGCCAGTCGTAGTGCTATCGTTCCCACTCGCTGCATTCTCGTACTGTTTTACGACAAAGTCGACTACCTCATCGCCATACTTGTCAACATAGGCTCCATGAACATCCTCCTCATCGCCCCTGTCGCAGTACCTATCTCCCGTATCACAGTACGAGCGGATGATATCGTCGTAATTGTCCTCACACAGCTTGATATTGTCGCGGTCAAATATCTGCAGCCAAGCGTTAGAGTTGGGAAAACGTACTAGCATCGTGACACAGTTGACTCACCCCGTTATTCTTGCTGGTTCCCAGGTTGTACGAAGCGTTTGCCACGTGGCTCGGGTCGCCGAACAAGATGATCGCAACAACTGCTTCAATTAGTATTTGTAGTTTGTGATAAGGACCTGTATGAAGCTTGATAGAGACTCACCGCTGTCTTGAACGAGATCTGTAGATATGGGCTTGTTCTCTGGGAAGGTGCCGCCACTTCCACCGCAAAAGGTGTCGGAACCGATTTGGCCGCCCTGTTCGGTCGTTAGCAAGCTGTCTCGTAATGCGACTTGGAAACGGACCTGTGAATATCCAAAGAACGCAATCTTGCCGTCTGGGCAGGAACTGTGATATGTGGTGAGGGCACTTGTCAATGCCTTGACACCAGCGCTCTCCGAGTCCTCGTAGTTGGGATCCGTGAAAGTCGCGGGATAATCGAGAGGTTCGACGATGGAGCCATTGACGCGTCGCGCGACTTGTTGAGCGAGCTCTCCGGTGATTCCGGTGCCCTTCTCCTCACCCGTGCCTCGCGCAACGATTATGTACAGCCCATCGGCGCATTCTACATCCTTTGTGCTCTGAGCGAGGGTGTTGACAGCGAGAAGCGCCGTGGAGAGGGCAAGGGGACGCATCGTGAAAGAGACGTTGGGAAGGAAAGTTCGAAACCTGGAAGAGGAAAATTAATAATTTGCCATCAAGGTTGGGGTATTTATTGCTTGACTTGCCAGTCGTGGGAGATTGACAGGGGTAGAGTACAAGACTTCGGAGGCCTGCCCATGGTGGTTTAGTCGGTTGCTGGAGAATCCTTGCAACCCCGCAAATTGCGATCCCGAGGTTGCTCTGGGCCTTGTTTTGGGGGTTTATTGCTTGTGAAGGTGGTCATTATCTTCTTGACGTGCCAATATCCGGTGGGTGTTGTCTTGTTTGTTTGTTGGTTTAACTTCTGTGTTCTGCCGAGCGTGATGTTTACAACAACACCATGCATAAGATTTGAAAGGGAAATGCGGCAAATATCCCAACAATTGTTTGTGTTGCTTTTGTTTTACCATCAATAAAACCATGTATCTGCATTATTTCACCTTGCCATGCTTGTACAGTTAAAATCGTCGACAGTGACATGGTGGCCATTCAAGTCCCATTCCTAGAATAACCATCTTGCAACACAAGCACTGACTGTGTCTCCTGAAGCCTACCACAAGAACTATATCAATAACAAGATTAGCTATTTTTAACTTACGTCAGCAAGAAACACCCGAGGGTCATTCAGTTGCCTTTGTTACTTCTGAGTCTCTTTGCTGTACGGAATTCACACAGTCCAGAAAGATCAAGAAGAGAAGAAACGACACCAAAGCTGTAAATAATGCAATCGAGCCAGCAAGTTCATTAACTTTCTAGATTCATTATCAAATCATGATAGCCACTGAACGCGTGATATTGCTGTACATCAGTTCCTTACAAGAGCTGAACTACACCACCAAGTCCATCGCACGACCTTATTAGGCTGAGGGTTCTACGAGGAGGGCCAACATTAACCAAGAAGAACAAAAGGCAAGCCCGAAAGATTCATCCCTTTCAATGGCTGGCTGAGGCGGTTGAGACTATCGGCTGCATAGCTTTTCTTTCATCAATGGATCCATAAAAGAACACCAGGGGATCTCCAAGTGTAAAGGTTTGGTCTCGGTTAAATTTGTGGGAAACTTTAACTATCGGCAATGTTGGGGGCAGCTGGCAGGTTCAAGCTCTGTTGGCGGTCTCACACTGAAGGATGGATAGAGAGTTTGATGCCTCATGCATAGGTAACGGCTTGGGACTAATGAGGGCAAATCGAGTCCCCCAGTTGGCTAACAATATTGCATAACCAGAGGTTCAGTCATTCATCGCATTCGTACTACAGTACAGTCCATTTTGGAAAAGGGGGAAGTGAGAACCACAGCCCTGCTCTGGAGACTGGATTCTATCGACTTCTTTCTGAGTACTCAAGGCTGCTGTTCGAGTAGTATTGGGATATCATGGCCTGAAACAATGTTGCAATAGCTCACAAGGTTCTTGGAAACATGATAGTAAGGGCGTGGGATTGGGTGCTTTTTCACAGCTACGTATTCGACGGCTGGAAGGCGGATTCTAGTCATTGAGGTTCTCTTGGGGCGCTCTAACCAAAAGCTTTCCTGGTCGCGATATTTCCACACGTCATGATTCTGAATAGCAGACTTATGTACAATTTGCAGTGCACTGAGATTTCGTATATGAGGAGGCTCCATGGGCACTCGGATTGGGTATAATCAGGGGCTCGATCGGGGCAAAGAAAACCTGGACATATGAAATTTTTAGCATTTATGAGAGATAGACAGCTTTAGTCATACAAAACCGCCACTTTGTCTTTATCAAGTGTAGAGCATTAATGAATGAAGATTCCGTTAGTCATTGCTCTCTGGGAAATGACAGCATTGGTGCAGAGTATTGACTCGTGGTAGTTGACCAATATTGGCGCTTATCGGCGGCCAAGCTTCAGCAGCTAGATCAATGCTTAAACCGTGAGCTCTACCTGAGTTAATCTTCGGATCAGCAAGATGCGAACAGTAATATATTTTGTTCAATGAGAATCGCTGGTGCAGTAAAATCAAACATGTCTTTTTGGTTCTGTGGAACGATGTGACAAAGAAGATTTGATTACCTAGTAGGTATCCAGAGTACATGGTAGGAGTAGTTTTTAGACGGAAGATTGTCGAACTAGCAGACAACGGGCACCTGCAACAAGAGATGTGAATGCCACTGGCAATTCATTTCTTGGGCTTTGTGATTCAAATTTTGCCAACAGTTTCGGTTTCCGCCTTGACAGTCCTTTTTTACGAGCTCCTAATTTTTCTACGATTTGCAATGACCTAACTATCTGACCTACGGCCCACGGCCTGCAGGAGGGTTCAATACATGAACAGCACAAGAGAGGATCTTGTATTATCTTCGGCTTGGCTTCATCCATAACTCTGTTATTCCTGAACTTGGACCGTATGTGTAGTGTTCGGCATGGCATCGAGTGTCTAAACGACAAGCCACAACTAACTTGCAAGCAGGTGGGCATACCACAAAAGAATTGAGCCAACAGGCCAGATCCCCATCTCTAGGCCAAGAAAGATCGTACAGTCATGCAAGGTAAGTCGAAGGCGAAATGGCGGGACACTTGAGGCTTTTGAGCCTGGACCTGGGGAGTGTTGCAAATACTACGCAACCGGCCCGTCTTTTTATCTCGAGTCTATCGGCTGATAATACGTAGTCGAGAAAAGCGTTACAAACGGTGTGTCTATACTACATGCAAATAGCATACGAATTCGAGCTAAACCTGGCAGTTCGCTGTCTTCTCAAACGCAGAGGGTGCCAAAATATGAGAAATTGAACACCATCGAAAGCATAGCCGTACAAACTGAGCTCGAAACTGCTTCTGAACGCGACCTTCTTAGATGTGTGAGACATTCGAACTGCAGCTGTCTCTTCAGGGGTCCGAGCTCAGGGGCAACATACCCGACTATCGCCCAAGGTTGAGCGGGACATTGCCTCAGTAAAACATATAAGCTTCCATGGTATTATTCAATTGTCGTTAAGGCCTTCGTATACATCGTCATTCTACCGCGACCTGTATTCTGGCGGGATCCTCAAGACCTATTCAGTCTCGCTTCAACGCAACCACCGGGAACACCGGGCACACGCCACGTCTGGACAAGCTCAAGACCGGAATCATCAAACATCTTTTGGAAACCTGCTTCTGTACGTTCCTTGCCACACATGGTCATAACAGCCTGGTCAAGGATGGCAGATACGAAATCGGTTTCTCTTACACGAGGAGAAAGGGCCATTTCGCATATGGGAACACTGGAGTATGGCTGCATTGCTTCGGCAAGACGGGACAAGACCTGGATACCGACGTGGTCTGCGTAGTCGTGAAGGGATCATACGCATAAAGTAAACTTTGGCGCCTGCTTCCTTGAGTCAGCTTTTGCTATGGAATGGGGTGGAGCGCCACACCTTTGACCGGTTCCTCTGTTGTAAAGTCGTGCTCCATCAACTGAACATCGCCTGGAAGAACCTTCTTCAATTTGGCAAGCTTGGTCACTTCTGATCGTTCCAGGAGCATGCAATTCTTAGGTGTCAGCTGAAGGTGAGCTTCCAGAATCTTATTAAGAATGGATCCTTCGCCATCGCTAACATCCACAAGTTAAACAATTCCATTATCAGTATCGGTCTGGCCGTTTTTTGAGGCTGTTGAAGTCGAAGTGGCCAGTTACAGAAATTGCAACATCGATGCCTGCCATACCTGTATGAAATCCGCATCATGATGCTCCATACTATCGTACCCTCTTGCTTCCAATAAGCAGTGTATGGGTTGTACAGAGGGTCTTAAGGCTCTTCAAATTTCCCCATAGCGTTGCCCAAAAGAGCAGGGTTAGTACATCGAGAATTGGAACATGGATGCACAACAGATTTGAGATGCACACAGGAACAGTAAAGATCTTGGTGATAAGGCAATTGACATGCGGGCGGGATCTTTTAGAGTGATGGCTTCTGCCAGTGCAAAGAGGTGAATTCAAAAAGCCAGTGTAAGGTATTTGAATAAGGTAGATACAGTATAAACATGCATTGAGTAAATGCCTGTACTATAACTTTCACCGCTACTTGGAGAATATATATGCCCATTTTCATATCAGAATATACTAGATTAGAAATGCATAGACGGCAAAAAAAGATCACGTCTGCTTCCAATAGCTTAACGCAGTTTTACTGGTAAGTCATCATCGACAAAACAAAATGTCAAAGTAAAAGTCATAATTATAACATATAGAAAACGATTTGCCTGAAATTTAAAGATGTAATTCTCACGTGAAATTTATTACCATATTACATATCTGGTATATTCCAGTCTCACTTCAAGTTAAGTTCCAAACTCCACATGCGTTTTGATTTCTCGATACAAAACAACTATCTCTATCCATTAATGAGACACTTGTCTCCAGAGGAATGATTCTGTTCTAACTTTTATTGTCAGTCGAACTATTCGCTCTGGGGTGATAAGTCCTGTAATGTCAAAGTCAGCTACGAGTTTTTCCCAGATGCTGTCGAAATTCGTTTCTTACCTCTCGATTCTTCAAAGCTCTTCATCAGTCTGAACGCCAATCTTTGAGTCACGTGGTTTGTGAACAGACTGCCTGAAAAAAAAACCCAGGGCGGAGAGAAAGATGTACAGAAGAACCCAGAACATGAGTTCTCCCAAACCCATGGCAGGCCATGCAATATTACCTGGACACATACCACCAAACATATATCCAGGCTTTAAACAGATATTTATTTATTTATTTTTTTTTTCCTTTTTTTATAAGAATTTCGAGTTTTAGTTGTATATGCTGTATGACATGTAAAAGTGGTAGCTGGTGGGCTGAAATATGTAGGCGGTCCTGATACTCAGTACCCTCATCCTGTAAACCCTACATAAGATTGCAACACTACCGTATACACAGAGTACAGAGTATACAGCTACGACATAAACTTACTATTAACATTGGATTAAAAGGCATATGTACACTCAGTAAACAGTGCCCTATATAGGTTATGCCAAGGTGCTTAGCCAGAGAACAGGCCAAAAATATAACCTACTCAAGACACCAGGCAAAAATGTAGCGACACAGGCCTGATTCGAACAGACGCTCCCGAAGGAATCAGATTTCAAGTCTGACGCGTTAAACCACTCCGCCACTGTGCCTTGTTGTATGTTGTTCATTGTTGAGCTTCGACTTGTTAGAAGTGGCCCATTTGTGATACTGAGCGCCGACGAAAAGAATCGACGCCGACCAGATTTAAACCGGTGCTCCCGAAGGATCCAGAACTTAAATCTAGAATCTAAAGGAATATTTTATGATACCTAGAGTTATTAGTAAAGGATATACTATAAGAATTGTACTTTTTTTTTTTAATGAACAGCTAATCAAGTACCTGATTCACGCCGTGCCAATTGTCAGAGGCAGGCTGCCAGCTGAGTCACTCGCCTCTTTCTCTTGGGTATCACACATCAGAGAGGTCCTTTCAAAAGACAAACGTATAATACCCAACCATTGTCCCTTTTACATCTCATAGACCAAATTATTTCTATATACTTGCATCTACAATCAATACAATTAAAGAGAAGTCACCTGCGTCCATAAGCCTACTTGGGTAGTGGGCTACCCCCCGCTGCTTTGCCTTGCATCTGGTCAAGGTGACCTTGAACTACTGCCCTCTCCCTCTCGCCTCTGTCTTTTTTCCCTTCCCTCTTCTCCCTCATCCACCACCTCTTCATTTCAACACTCAACACTCAACATTACACAAACACCTGCACCCTCCCGCACTTTGCTTCTCTTGCCTCCCAGTTTGTCTTCGTTGTTTCTTTTATTTCTTTCATTCTCTCTTCTCTATCGCTGCTCCGTTTCCCCTGCCGTCATCATGGGCGGCAAGGCATTTGCCCATCACGACCCTCCTCTCAACACGCCGCGCATGCTCAAGAGCACCTACCTTCAGGTCAAGAACCAGATCACGAAGGCGCTCTCGGATCGTTTCGCATGGATCGACACACCCATGGAAGGTCCTGGCAAACAGGACTTTGGTGATATCGACATCCTAGTGTCCCAGTTCAACGGCGTCTACACCAGCAAGCAGGACGTTCTGAACATCATCCAGGAGCTCATCGGCGCCGAATTCCAGATCCCAGAGAAGGGCGGCCAAGTCAGCGCAAACTTTGCCGTCAAGTGGCCTGACGATATCCCCTACCCCATAGGCTACGAGGGCACTTCCGGTGTTCCTCACCCCCAGGGAGACTTGACGAACATTTCTGACGTTTCAGCAAGACCGGCCTCATCTCACTCCCTTTTCCTGACAACGAAGGAGTTGAAGCTTGGTCTTGGACAATTAAGCCAGGATGCCGAGGCAAGTTCCAGCAAGGATGGCCAGCAAGAGGTATGTTTCTTCTATTTATATTTGTAAATGTGTGCTGACCTTTCTCAGAATCATGATTCCTCTCCTACCAAGGAAGCTGTCTCCCCCCCTTTTTACTCCCCCAAGGATGAGTCGACCCAAAAGCTGAACGTTCTTGTCAAACCAAAAGCCGGCCCTTGCCTATATATACAGGTTGACGTTCACTTCTGCCCTACTGTCCATGAGGCTGAATACTTGCGATTCTTCCAAGCCCATGGCGACATCTGGCAAATTGTCGGGTCCATGATTCGACCTTACGGGCTAACTATCGATAACAAGGGCCTCTGGATCCGCATCCCCGAGATCGAGCGCCGTGACCGAACTAGGGCTAAGGTTTTCCTCACTTCAGAACCTAACAGGATTCTGGAGTTCCTCGGACTCGATGTTGCTGGGTACTGGAAAGGAGCTTTTGCTAGCCCCAACGAGATGTTTGAATACGTCGCCCAGAGCCCCATGTTTTCGGTTCCCCCAAAAGTCGACCCAGCAGAGGCATATAGCACTATGAAATCTAATGACCGTCGCCGCATGAGCCAACGCCCCGTTTATCGAGAATGGGTTGAAGAGTTTATACCTCGCTGCCGCGAAGAGAGTCGTCGCCCCGAGGCTATCGCCACCCGAGATTCGATCAGAGATGCGGCCTTCAAGACCTTTCCGGTTATCTCAGAGTACCAAAACCGCCTCAAACATTGGCAGTACCAAATCCAACAGCAATTCATCAAGAACGACATCATTAAGGTTGAGTGTCCCGAGCCAGATCTTCCGGATAAGGAGAGTACCTTGAAACACTCAGTCACTATTAAGGCCTTTATCGCTATTCTCATTAACCGCGACCATGCCAAGTATGGACTCGGCGACCCCACTCACCTCTGGAATGACGACGGCTCTTATAACCTGAACGAAGTTCGAGCTTACGTTGTCAACCACATGACTTTGGTTTCTGGATCGGCTATGGAACACCACTACAAGGAAATCAGAGAGCAGAATGACGCGAAGACAAGAGGCCAGAGATAGCATCCCAAACCTTACTATCCAGCGGTCTGTACCATCCCTGAGCACGGGTAAGTCTTTAACCCTATTATGAAACCCCTTTTACGGAATCCTACTAACTTCTGAATAGCATGGGGAAATGGAAGCCGCGTTATCCTTAATATCATTGCAACAGCCAACAAAGTGGTGTCCGGTTCATTGATGTTGAAACCCTCTATCCTTCTTCGTAAGGGGATATTGTCATTGATGATGCAGGCCACAACGCGATCTATGCATTTCAGGCTCAACTCGTTATCGACTCTTTCCGTTCCTCTAACTTTATTCCCGACTCCTTTTAGTTGGTATTGATGTATACTGAGTCCAGGTCTTAAGGCAGGTACCGTTCTATTCTCTTCTCAGTTGCGAATTTATACTAACTGGCTAACGGTAGATTGATACTCCTACGCCTCTTCAACTCAACAATTTCCCTCACGATCTTTCCAACGCAGTAGCGAGGCTGCCTTGATCTTCACTATACTCGAAGAGCGCTAAAGGCATACTTTTTAGGTGGCATCTCGCAGATGTCTCGATCACGTACAGTTGCAATATCAATCTCAACTTGACGAGTACCGGGTTGTTTGGGGGCAATATTTGCGAAATCTAGCAGGAGATCTCAACCTAGACTTTACGGACCTTGGTTGATCTAGAAGTCTCTGTTCTACACTCCTCGCAGGCATATCAATGTCTTGATACTTCGCAATACTTCGCAATTAAAGCCTCAACTCAACTCTTGCTTCATTTCGGTTTTTAGATGCAAGGCCATACAGAGCTTTACAGAACAGTCACAGGAAAGACTGTCACAGTTCCGCCAGGGTTGAAACTTACTTGCAAAGCCGGAAAGGAGATATCAAAGGAGGACAGGATCATCTCCCAGATTGGAACAACCATGTATATAGGAAACTCAATCAGAAAATCAGTAAACACAAGCCTGTGGCCTGTTCTGCGAACTGTGAAAATGAGGTAAGATAGTGTCTCAGAATGCTTCTACCCGTAATGAATATTTGAGTAGTGGTGTTCCCTTTGTGATTGTGAGATCCGCAGTGTAGATATTGTGTATGACCTCATCTGACGCAGCAATTGCTGGAACAATTCCAGATTGTAGGCCCCTAGAACCTCAGAGAAGTATTCGTCCTTGACCGTCCGAGGCCAAATCGTCTTACCGGTTTGATATCACTGATGTTAAGGCTAGTACCCCTTATTCCGATTTCCGACCATTCTCTGCATTTGTCAAACGCACGAGCCCTTTAGTTCCTCAAGTCCCAATACAGCAGAGGGGCGGAGGATATTTTGTCCAAAATCTGTCTACCCACTTCTTCCACTTTCTTCCTCCACATCCTCCCATCATCACACCTCCCCTCCTCTACCTTCACCCTCCACTCACCTGGCATCTTCTTGTCCTCCCCGCTTTGCACCACGTTCTTTGTTTACAAGACTGGTCTTTTGTTTCTTGCTTTGTTTCTTGGCTCGCTTTTTTTTCAAGTTCTTCCTCAAGTTTCCTCAAGTCCTCGCTGTTCGTGATTCGGTCACGATTTCACCTCGACCGCTACCTCGAGCACGAAGCCGCTTCATCATTTGCGAAATCTCGATCCAGGAGATCAAGAACACGTCTTCTTCAAACACGTATCTTGTCGCTTCGTCGCAAGCTCCTCCTTTCCTCTCCAAGCATCTGTCTACTACGCTGTTTGCGCGTTGTAGATCGCCTCGATCTTGGAAGATTCGCGTTACACGCTAGCTGTGTCTTCGCTGCCGCCGATCACGGTCAGAAATATTTTTCTTCTTGAACTCCAAGATTCTCTCTATTTCAAGCTACGTCTAAAGGTACTTCAAGACGAATTTCATGTGTTCATCGTTGTTCTGAGAGAGCTGTTGGAGAACCAGCGTTTCTGTGTTGTCTTCTATCAGCGACCGATTTCTCGCAGGAATGCCATGTCTTTTATCATTTTTCCCTTTCTTTCTATCGCACAAGTACTCCATAGCTATCATCAGTGTACCTTACCCTGTCTTCTTTGCTCTCTCTTTCTACCTGTATGCTGGTCTTTTGGAAGTTGCCATGTCCAGGGGCCGTTGGAAGGCATGATCTCCAGAAACACGATCTTGAAGCGATTCTTTGCATTCAGTGGCCCCTATTATGTCACTATAGATATTGAGGCCTCTCAGAGTTTTCTATACCATATTTCTGGTGATCTGGTTCCTTGACCCCTTAGTTCTGGTGCCAGCGGACTGGTTGTATGGTCGTGCGGTACATCTTGCTGAGTCCTGCTTTGGTTGCTCTTTAAGATCAAGAAGCTGACGATTTATATCAATCCCAGAAATCCTAGTACTCTCCATCTATAAGTTCAGTCCAAAGCAAGCATGCCTCAAGGAATGTTTGGAAACCGAGTCCAGTTGGTTTGGGACCGCATCACTCGCCGTCCAGACCGTCAGCAACGACCTCAACGTTATGCCGACTTGGCTGCAGCTCAACGCCGTTCCCAAAATCTAGCTCGTTATCATCTGACTCGTGGATCATCTCTTCCAGACCTTCAGCACCATCCTACTATCGAACTCGACCCTGATTGGCGTCCCGCTGTTCCAGAGAACCCATTGGGCATCTATCCTCCTTCTGCCTCTCCTTCTATTCCGGCTTCTGTCGTGGATGAACACGAATGGTCTGGTTCTGACAGCCCAGCGACAGTCATCAGAGATGGATTTACTATTGCCATCGCCAGTTCTTTCCATGAGTCTGACACGGATGATGAAGATACTTTCCGGCCTTGGGTGCTTCCTGGGAATGTGAGTTGTTGCATTACCTTCTCATCAGTTTTTATTTCCACTTTCGCTCATTTTTCACATCCGCTGATACTAATATGCTCATAGGACATGTTTCCTGAAGTTGAAACCCGCCAGTTGGATGCCAGATTCTTTTCAAGGTATGATTCATGACTGCTATTTAACCTAACTACACTGAATCACAAGATGTATACTGACTACTGTATAGCCCTCGGCAAAGGTATCGAGTGAGAGCCAATGGAAGAAACTTCATGCTTCCCATCGACGTGTTTGCTGGCCAGCCAGGCTAGGAGTTCCTGCTGCAAGCAAACATTCCCAAAGTCCACCGAGACGTCTTCGCTCTCTTGCTCGAGACTGTTGCATCTCCCAGTGGCTTTCTCGGCACTGAAAGTGGTCTCAACCTGCGGATTTTGCTTTCTACCCTTGTCTTTGCCCTTGATCAGGATATGGTCAATGAGGTCAAGAAGTTGGATGACACCATCAACCGATATGTCGCCTTGAGGATGTTCCATTACAACCCTCACTCCGACCCCTTTTCTCTTGGCTATGCGTATTTCAAGTACCGCTCGGAGGAGATCTACCGATCCTGGGTGGCAGTTTCCGAGGATAATCGGCTTCATAGCCGCCTCCCACCCAGAGACCTTGTCGGGCTGTATGTCTACACAGTAGACCACATTTGGTGGACTGCGTTGACTGCCAGCTTTGACTGGAGATTCAGGAACGCCATCGAAGATCACTACCGCAGGATTGGTCGCAATCCCGTGAAAACCTTCGAGACGGTGTACGATGCGTTCTTTGCCCGGACTGGTCTTGGAAAGCGGGCCTGGATGAAGGATGCTGAAGACTCAGCTGCCTCCGAAATGGAAGAGGAGGCTAATTGGGAGGAGGAGAGGAAGGCTAAAAAGGCTGCGGGGACGCCTGATAATGATGTGTCGGTGCTCTCTCTGGGCTCTGCAATCCTTTAGCCTCCCGTCTCCTTCACCGATTCGCCTGTTGTTGCGGACCACCAACGTCGCCGCCTACGAAGAGAGACGGCCGTTCTGCCACCGGCCGACGACTTGGTTGTAACTTTTCGTGTTTTCGGGATCGTTTGGCCTTAGCCTTCGGGGCTGGGGGCGTCTTTCTGTAAGGCTTTGAGTTGTTAAGCCGCTCAGCCTTTGCTTGCGAGTGACCTGGCCACTTCCAATGTCATGGTAGGGAGTAGTGAAGCCAAAGTTGCGAATTGAAGAGCAGTCTATTAATCTTTGTTGTTGTCATGAATAAGTGGCAACTTATTATTTAGGTTGTAGTGTTCAGTAGTAACTTGTAACATCGTGAAATCTTTCGTATCTCGGGTTGGATTATCAGACAGGTCGATTTTCACCATCTGGTATAGTAGGCCATACTGTTCTTCGATATGCTCACCTACGGAGTCGAGCTCTTTGAAGGTAAAAAGACCCTCCTTGCCTCACATTCGGCCTGACAACCTGACGAGGTTCAGTGCGATGTATGTGTGGCAGAGCACATGGAACTGTCTGCCGGACTTGCATCGAACTGTACGCCTGTCTCTCAACCCATACTGTCCTATGCAATAACTCGGGCAAGGACTTCACCAGTCAGGGAGTAGCGGCAACCTCAATCCGGGCCATCAGACACGGACTCTCCATCGATGGTCATCAGGTCCGCAAGGCTCATCCGAGCATCCAGAAATCGACCCAACCTGCAATACCAGTGGGTCTACGCGACTGAACTGGAAGAGCAGGAGCTTGCTGCACATCACGAAGCTAAATCAGTCATCCATTTGCTCGTACGTGCATGAACGCATAACAGACTTTGCAACTATATTGGGCTGTGTTCCAATGTCTGCAAGAAGCTTCTGTCGACCTGACCCATGGGGCCTCCTCTGACTCTTCCGGCTAACCTCTGTAGCTGCCGTTGCTGATGTTCGACAAAGGCTATTTCTCCTGCTTTTCATCTTGCTCCTTTGAGAAGCAACCTACAGCCGAAGATTGCTAACTCAACTCTCTCGATGTGGCCTGTCTCGCGTTAAAGTAGCAGCGAGGGCACTGGGTGCTTACGGTGTTCCGCGAAAAGCCGATGCCCTTAGATTGAGAGTAAGAGCTGCTGGCAATTTTGTGCCGTGAG
Organism: Fusarium guadeloupense; assembly: GCA_021655865.1. Lineage (NCBI taxonomy): Eukaryota > Fungi > Ascomycota > Sordariomycetes > Hypocreales > Nectriaceae > Fusarium > Fusarium guadeloupense. The sequence goes on from JAJJWM010000069.1 coordinate 27,542, forward strand.
CATTTCTGGGCAATAATGCCACCTGTTCTCGTAGGTATGACGAAGGGTGCCTTGGTGTCTTGGTCGAAAGGCGATTCTTTCGTTGGAAGTAATAGCCTGCATTTTGGTCGCTTGTTTGTGTGTAAGTGCGTAGGAGAGGGGATGAGTTGGTGGTTTAGTTGAAGAAGAAGAAAGACCATAGGCTGGAACGAGTCCCGCTCTAAAAGCTGGTCTTCCTGCTCTCAGAAGTAGGTTGCAGCCGAAAATCGTGAGCTTCCCTCGAGGTGGCCTCTCTCGCCTGGAGGCAGCATATGTTAACAATCCGGGCAGGTCAACTCGAAGAAACCCTACCTGGCAATCTTTCAGATATGCAGATAAAGACATCGGCAGCAAAGATGGCCAGATTAATAAAGTCTGATGAGGACTTCATTAGCCTAGCGATATTTGGTGCCGTTGCCTTCATTTGTATATTTCGAAGATAGCCACATGGGATTTCTTCGAGTCAGCCTGCCCTGATTGCTAATATATGCTGCATTTTGTTGATTTTAGATAGGGAGCCACTAAGTTTGCCATAGCTCTTCCTGCTCTTCGTACACACCACCCATCGCTACTACCGGTTGAATGGCTCAGTAAGGCGTTCGTGCAGACCTAGAGAGGTGCCAGAAAGTTCTCCAAATTCGGTAATTTAGTGGAAGTAAAAGTCGTAACAAGGTCTCCGTTGGTGAACTGGAGGGATCATATGACTTCGGTGGTCCTTTCAGGTGTTTCCATTGAAAACTGTATAGTCGAAAGGATGCTTGGTAACTGGAATTGATAATCTCGTTGAAGTCCTGGACAGTGATGACTGTTGCAGTAACTCATTGGTGTGCAATTCGAGTCTTCCAGTTGCGGATAGTTAGATTCGATACACAGAATGCTTCCGTCCATGGATAGTGAGTGGTGACACATATAGTGAGTCTTCCTCTTGAAGAAGATTGGGCATTAACACGTGCTCCGGAGGTAATGGCCCATTCCAGTCTCAGGGGCTCTCCATATTGGAAAAGGTGTGATGGGGCTCAGGAGACACCTACCTGGGCCCTTATGGGCAAGCACGACTCATTGTTGGGGCAAAGGTATAGTGTAGGGGTGGCCAAGGTACTGACATATAGGAAAGATTTGCTCTTTTCGATTGTGGAAACCATTACCCCAAAGCACAACTGCTGTAGCTTACAAGCCTCAAAGTCGAATCCCTTGGGTGTCCGTGACTGTTCATGCTTGTGATGCTATCCGTTGATTCAGGCACCGAGCAAGTCGTTTGAGTGGATTCGAATCGATGAGGAGGCGGATTCCTTGGCTCATAATCTAACCTTCATCATGGTCGTGGTTTGGTGTATGTGTAAGTGTGAGGAAGTTGGGCAGCTGGCAATGGAGGGGGAGGGAGCATTTTATGCCCTAGAATCTGAGGGAAAAGCATACTCTCTACACGATAAATTTAGCAGGCGCTTAAAGTTTATGTGAGTTGAATGACTCAAAGCTGCGAAGGAAAGTATGCTCCAAGATATCATGCATGACAACCTATTGTAAGAAGAGCGTTCATAAAGTATAGTTTTAAGAAATGGTCGGTTGCTACTGCGGTCGAGTTTATGCTGAGAAGGAGAAGTCATTCTTCTGTGATGGAAATATGGGCATCAAGAATCATCGTTGTTATAGCTTGGCCCCGATATCAAGCCAGGGCTTCTCCAAGTTATTCATCAGCAGTGCATCTATCAACGCATACTCGGCTATGACTTACATAATAAGCACACAGTCAGTGCAGTAGCGTAATTACAAAAAGAATGCGCTTCTCGATACGCGTTGAGCTTATGCGAATGGACCGTGCGTCATACAGTCTCTGTACATTCGGACGGAACTTACTCTTCAGCAGGTAGCTCTCTTCGGCAATGGTCCAGCTTGGATGATTTTACAGGCCTTCGTAGACACGATTTGTTAAATCGTTGCCTGTCGTAACCAGGGGTCAGTATGCTGTGTCACTCGCAAACCTCAAAGGCGGCAAAGACTGGGGGGGAGGGTTGAACTGGAGGCTCAGTTCGATATTCTAGATGCTCACCTCAGACGTGGATCTCATATGTGTTTGCCAATTGCGCAGGCTTTATATATTCCAAATGCTCAGCTTCAATCACAACCCTTCAGCTACAGCAGGTTTTCAGCCTGTTAATCTTCCGTAGTATAGTGGTCAGTATGCAAGCTTGTCACGCTTGAGACCCGGGTTCAATTCCCGGCGGGAGAGATCCAGCCACCTGTGATACACAGGCATTTCTTTTTGCGAATCTGACATATATGTAATTTCTTTTGATAGTATACTTTCAGAGAACTTGTTTCTGACAGTTAACTACCCTCTTTGGATCGACTTTCTTTTTGCCTTTCTCAAGTCAGTACCCTACTTTGGGACAGTATTCCTTATAAAATCCCTCTCAGACAGTAATCACATCTGTGACAGGACGCTGTCTTAGTGTTACTGCATTTTTATGGACTTATAATGAATGAGTTGATCAAATTGAAGCGCCTCGAGTATTGTACGTGTGCTTATGCATGTCGACATCACATCTTAAAAATCAAGACAACCATTCTTCCTCAGTAGTGCTTGTGTATTCAACTCTGAGTTGTTCTATTTAAACTCCCAATTAACCCAAACCATTACGCTATTGCTGTATAAAAGCCAAGTACTAAATCCAAAGACCTTATCGTCTAATTCTGTGCCAGTTTGAAACAACTCATCCATCAAAGCCTCTAGTTCTTAGGCTGAGAGTACTTGCAGCTGGCAGGGTTCTTGACCTCGATAGTACGAGCATTGAAGCCAAGGCAACCCTTCAAGAAGCCAGGAGTAGGGTTACCGGTATCAATCCAGACAGACCAGGGACCATCGGCACCCTTCTCGCTGATAGGGCAAGCAACAAAGGCCTTGCCCTTGAAGTTGAGGTTGCCGTACTTGTCAATCTTCCAGCCCTTTGTCTCGCTGTTGCGGGGGAGGCTCTTGGGGTTATCGGTGTAGCCCATGACACCCTGGCCCATGCCGGAGCGGTCGACCCAGATCTGCTGATGAGGGTTGCTCTTGCGGTAGAGGAAGAGCTCGTCGCCGACGAGGTTGAAGACGGCGTTGTTGTCACCCTTGCGCTTGCCGCAGTCGGCGCCCTGCTTGGCGACCTTGAGGTCGATGCCGCCATTTGTGGCCTGGAGAGTGGTGAAGTGGATGGGGCTGGCGGATCGGAGGGCGAGAGCCTCGAATTTGGTTGACTTTTCAGGAGCGGCTGAGACGATGCCTGCAGCGAGGAGGGGAGTGAGGAGGATGGCCTTGAGTTGCATGATGAAGGTGTTTGTATTGTGTTGCGTTGTGTTGAGTGTTTGTTAAGTTGAATGTAGTTGTAGTATTGTCTTTGAAGCTGAGTGTTGAGATGTGAGAGTGAGTTGTGAATGATTTCTTGCCTTAATGAGCGCCATGGAGCGAGTCTTATATAGTCGAGTATCGATCATCTCCATCTCGTATTGACGTATCTACAACCAAGATGATCTTCGGTAGTCGTTCTAGTCAAAGCGCTACGGCATTTCGGCACTGCGGAGGGAGGCTGAGAATACGAGATCCAATGACTAGGTCCTACGGCTGCCCTTTCAGCTAGCCTTTTCTTTCCCTCCCAAAGAAAAAGAGGTGGCTCAGCCCGAGACATTCAAAGTCTAGACCACGGCTTGGGTACAGTGACGTCCCATACCGAGACGGCCAACGCTAGCAGCGCCAGCCCAGCCCAGCCCAACCCAACTGAAGAGCTATTAATAGCAAGACCCAGACCCTTTTCCCGGGGCCTTTTAGCAGCGGTTACTGCCGAGGCACCGAGTCTCTTCCAGTTATCTGTATGATGAAATAACTTAATGGGAGCTTCCGTGCGGAATATTTTACACTATGATTCTACAGACTTCATAGTCTGCGCTCCCTTGAAGCTACGATGCCAACAGAGTTAGCATCGGGGCATTGTTCTTTGGCCGTTTGCCACGAATGGAAAGTCACATTTTGCCACGCTCCGCGATCGATAACCCGCAGGTGGAATGCTGCATCTGCTGATCGATTTGATGATCCACTATTATCAATAATTCGAATCTGTGATGACCGGAAATACCTACTCAACACAAATATCAAGGGTCCAGACTAGTACCCTCTTCTCGTGTCGTACGTGGCGTTGAGGCCTTCCAATACGGAACTGCTGTCTTTTTCTTAACTTTGACTATCTACACGAACGAATGTAACGTCCTGTAGCCCAATTCAAAATATTAAGGATCTTGGGAGAGGGAAATGGCGTTTTATAAGCCGAACAGAGGTTGCCGAAAGTAACGCTTAGAGTTGCAATTTGGATATGCCGAGAACACTCCTAGACAATGCCGTTTATTTATGTATCTCGGTCACTGATTTCAAATTTGGATATCCTACAAGACAGATTACCTAACAAGCATCATACTTTGAAAGTGATCTGCGAGACCAATATACGAGTCGAAATTACGGACGTGCGTCTATTGCCGATCAGCTCGTATTATAGCCAGACGACTGCATGACGTTTTGGTCTCGGCTTGTTTCGGTACTTTGATTTGCAGAGGTGACATCAATGGAGGATTCCATATTTTGTCAGGTGATAGATTGTCTTGCCCACATGCCTGAGTTCAACGAGCCTCGTATTGCGTGAGGAAACGGGTGTGGAGGGGGTGTTTAGGAGCAGAGATTTTATTCTTTATCCTATCATTTAACGATCATGCTTAGATTGCATCAGCTCTGTAGGATAGGTGCAAAAGTATCAAGTTCATCTATATTGACACGCTGTATCCTGTTCTTCGTTTATGTCAAACGTGAGAAAGTGTTCCTTTTCTGCAAGAGCTGTGTATTTATGCTGAGTAAGTGAATTGAGCTTGAGGAACTTTGTATACGCAGTCCAAGCCTCGACTTTGTTGTAACGTCGGCATGCGTTGAGAGTATTATGCCTAAGAGATGTCCAGCAGTTAGCCTGACTTGGCGATACACTCATACTTCACCAACAGAATCTTCCTCTCATCAAAACGCTCATCTGACAATTATCTTGATAGTTTAGAAACAACTCGTCACCACGGGAGAGTAAGGGGCGATGACATAGTTAGTTACTTTACGCTTTGAATCCTTTATGAATCACCAACAGACTACTTGCAATATTTCTGCTCTCAACTCTCGATATCCAGTTCACAGCCTAGTCCGTCTGAGAGTCTATCCCAAGTGAATACAAGCTCCAACAGTAAGCATGTCCAGCGCAGTCTCCTTCCTTTGGAACTTCTTCTGCTGCTCTATTTCACTCTCACTTGACTATTCAATACTTAAGAACTTATGATTGGTCGTCAAATCCAAGTTCCTAGCTCAACCTATACTTCAATCAGGTATCTTGTCTTGTTAGCGCATGTTCTGATACTTCGTCAGTTCTTTACCAACTTTCCAACACTCGCAGAATTGGCTGAAGGCTACTGAAGTAGCAAGGGTACAAGAAGGGTACAAGTCTGAGTTATATACTGAATCGAGGAAAACATTTGTCGGCTTCAGCTGCCGCTTGATAAATCAAGACATGTATGCATGATTCTATTGTATTAGAGCTGGGGATGAAGTTGTAGGACATCCCATGTGTTTGCCTAAAACCAACAAGCAGTTGTCCTTCGGTTATGACCAGTTTGCTGAGAACTTTACAGCACGAATTATCTTGCTGTTAATTCGTGCACTCATTAAGGTCCATGGAACCAGAAAGTAAAAACGGTTTCTCAAACGAACATCCGGTTCTATTGAGCAAACTTTGTCAAACTGCAAGATTAGTTCGTGCCGATTCATGAGGTCTTGGTTCTCAAATATGTGTTTAATAGACTTGTCTGAAGTCAGGCCTTGCCGTCAAAGGGCTTTAAGAGCCAGCGAGATCTCGCCAGATGTGTTGCTTCCAGGTAGCTGTCAGCCCATTGATTTCAACTCAGATCCCGAACATGACCTCACCGATATGGCTTCATTTACTCTCTCAAACCCCCTTATTGCATAGCTCACGCAAACTCTTCTGATTCTCTGTTCCGTTACCCCTTCCCACAATCGGACAACTTCCAATCCAGCATCTATGAGGCTATATAACACAACACCATGCCCTCACTTGCTAAGCCTTGAAAAGTTATCCTTGTCTATTTCCACAGAATGACCCTTTTAGTACACAAAGAAGCTCTGAAATTGCACTGATTCTAGAGATATCTAAGAAATCATAAAATCTCACTTTTCAAGGATAACATTACTCTGTGTGAGTTCAGGTATGGTGGGCTAAGGACTAAGAAAGTAGAGGTAGAATGAGGACTAGATTAACATACTTGATTGATTCAAATTGTCTTGAGATAGTAGACACTCTTTGCTAACAGGGTGTTCTGGTATTCGAACTTTAGCCAAATATTGAATGCACTTACCTTCGAGTTCGACGAGCTGTCATCAAAGGATAATACTTATGAGTTTGTATCTCTACTTCGCATTTTAGTTTATTATCTCACAATTGAAAAACTGAAACATGCTGCTAGAACGAATATCTTGAATCGACACGAAGCTCGGCATCGCTGGTGGCAACTTCGAGCGCAACAGAAGTATCTGATAGAAGTATCTGATAGAAGCTCAACACCCCAAAGCTGTCTAATTCATGTTGCATTCGAATCTCGGCACAACTATGCTGAGTTTTGGCACCTCCTGGCAACCTTCACTAATCAACATCCAGTCGTGATTCAACCGCCCCAAGTCTTTTCGTTTATTGGTATCACAAGATCCTACTCCAACCATCAACACGACCCCAGTCTTACTCGGTGCTCAAATTCCAGAGTCCGTCTCCCAAATAATGCGCGTCCTCAATCACGGGCCCCTTGCCCTTGGCCTTAACCTCCTTGGTCCCCGCGACCAGCGTTCCCACAGCAGCAGCCTCCTCCTTACCCTCAGCCATGACAACCACTGGTTCGCCCTTGACAAGCTCCCTGCTCCACCTTCCATCCTCCTCCAGCCTCTGGTCCATCTCCTTGCCCTCCTGCAGACCCTCGGGCGCGCCGTCGGCCGGCAACCTACCGCCAGGGGAGGTCAGTCCGGGAGCCATGAGCGTAGCGCCCGAGAGGACGAAGCGAATAGCGCCGCGATCTATGCGGATGCTGGGAAATGCCTGGGGAAAGCGGTGGACGAGGCGCAGGTGGGGGATGAGCATCGAGGTCAGGTCCTGCTGGTAGAAGAGGGGTGTCGAGTCTAGCACGTAGAGGGTGTTCTTATCGGTCAGCTTCATGCTGGAGAGGGAGGCCTTTTTGGGTAGGATCTCGTCGATGTAGGGTGTGAGGAGAGGGTATGTCTCGAGGAGGGTCTGGCGGAGGGAGCGCTGAACGGATGATTTGAGCTTTTGCTTGGGCGAACCCTGGATCCTAATTTGGAGGTTAGCTGGGAGATGCGAGGTTAAGTGTGGGGAGATAGTACTCTTTCTTGAACATTATGGCGTTTTAACGGCAGTGCCGGGTAAAGAAACAAGATATTTGAGCTTGATGAACCAATTGCAATGCTAAACAATAGAATTCTCGTGAAGATGAAGCTCGCGTCGTGTCGTGTCTTGGTGGGGGTGGTCTGTTGGTAGGGGAAAAGTCAAGTCGGCGAGTGCCCCGCGGCATCGGACGTGGCGGGGTAAATCTCGAGATGCAATAAGAGAGGTACAGGTAGAGCGACAGCTCAACTTTGATGCTGCAGCTCCCAAAACCACCAAGGCCAAGGCAAGGCATTACGATGCATAATATTACGCAAAAAAATGTATTAGAAGAAAGTCATTATTGTTTTGTTTCTCTGCGGACGAGTCTTGTTCTAATCCTCAATTGTGTCGTACATAAACCACTCCCATCCCCCAAATCAGCCCTTGACAACATGTGAGACAGTTCCGTCATCCTTGAGGTGAACGTTGAGTCTGTTCTCGTTAAAGTCCTTTGTGACCATCATTCCGGGCTCGATAATGCGCGTCTCCTGGGGGAGGTCTCGCTTGGCAAACACCTGTTGTAAGGGAGCATATTAGCAACCGCATCTAGAGAAACATGGTAAAAAAAAAAAAGTAAACATACCGTCTCGTTGGATGTCTCCTCGTCCGAGAGCTTCTTTCCGATGAGCTTGTTCTGCCACTCCTCGGCCTTGTCGCCGGACGTTGAGTTGAGACCAGGAACAACAAGAGGCATGATGACGGTTTTATTTGTCTTTGCGTGATTTTTATAGGTAGTATGGGTTTTTGGGTAAAGATGTCAAATGGTTACAAGTCAGTCTTGGTTGGTTGTTCTTATACCTGTGGAAAGCTTGTGCAATCACTACAAAATCAAGCCCAAAAAGTTGATGACGTAGACTCACATAACTTGCCTCGATTGGCTTGCACGTGTGTTACTCAACGAACAAAGCATGACGTGCGTGTGAGGAGGGACTATTCTGCGATATCAAGACTTGGGACATTTTTTGAGTAGAATAGTTTCAAGCAATGAGGCGTGTCTTGGCAATCATATTTAGGTTTTTATGGATTGGCATTGCTTTGCTGTCACTGTTGCTGTCAATCTCAGGTACGAGCTGCACTGACCACCACATCTCGGCAGTCTCTTTAGCCCCTGAACATCACAGCATCACCAGCCATAATTGATTCGGCATGTTCCGACCAGTCTTGGGCAGACGCCAAGTAGACTACGGTATCGATCGCATCTTGAACCTCTGGGCTCAATATGCAGTAGGCAGACTAACGTTTAGATGGAGGCGTTTGATGGTGTCGGGATGCGCGACAAGGGTGGTCATTTCAGCTACAGGAGCATGTAAGCGGAAGCGGAAGCGTAAGCGCAGAGGTAAGCTGTCACTGTTGACCGCCTAGATATAGTTCTTGATTTTTGAGCAGGGTTGTTGCTATTGTCGTGTTTTATCAGGATATTCGCTGCCCATAGTTACATCTGCTACTCAGAGCCAGGAAACAACCAGACAACAAAACAGACCAAGACACTCTGGAGAAATGAAGCCAATTGCAATGTCATCCTCACTCTCCCCACATCTGCTGCTGGGCTGGTCGTCTCACCAGCCGTCCCACTCTTGTCCCTGTCCATTGGTTGATGCACCGCCATCCGCCATCCTTGCCAGCTGCGTTATCCGCCCTTTCAGCCACTCTCACTTCACTTCTGCTTACGCATTGGACAAGGGGACTCCGTTTCAGCATGTCAGCAGTATCCGTTATTCGTGTTCGATTTCGAGTTCCAGGGCTGTTGATTGAATAAACAATTCAAGATGCTCTATCCGTTACGACTAGTAAAAGGCCGTCCCAGTTTTGTAGTTGTGTCTATAGCCATACATGCCTCGCATCAATCCTCTCTTTTTGTTTCTATGTCTTGTATCAAGTCAGCTTGGATCCTTTGATGGGTGGAGTTTCTACTCAGCAGCCGTTGCCCTCTGCCTTAGTTTCCACTCTCATCCTTTACCATCAGCATCAGCATAGCACAGCACAGCACAGCACAGCACAGCACAACACCAACATACTAGCATCAACCGTTGATAAAGATCTTACTTGGCAGAGTAAAAACGCACGTCTTCTTCAGTATAATATATAATAGCAAGACACTATGTACTATGTTTCCACCGCCAACACATACAATAGCAACCGTTTCATCTCAAACTCCAGCACAGCCTTGACAAAGACCCTCAATCTCCCACAGCCCTAGCCCAATCCAGGTCTAGTTAACTGTGGCTATCCCCTTTTTTTAGCAGCAACCACTCGTAGATCCCCATAATAATAAACAGCCCGTACAGTAAGCCCAAGCCCAAAGCCCCAAAGGCCGTCTCAGGTTCCCCTGTCTCCCGTCCTCGTCTTTTTCTCTCCTCTCCAAGGTTCAGCCCAAACTAACAACGGATAATCCCTTCGCTTTTTCCCTCTCCTTGTTTCTTGTTTTTTTTTTTCCCTCTATTCCCCTTCCATCTCACGCCAAAAACCACCTTTCATCATCTTCCCCAATTGAGCGTTCGTCTTCTTGGTTCTCAACATCATCTAGGAGCTTTGCTGGGCATTTCAGTCTCAACCTCCGACCTTAGCATTACTTTTACCTTTACCGCCCAACATGCGCTTCTCAACCGCCGTCCTTTTCGCCGGCAACGCCCTCGCTGCCGTCCAGCACGAGTGCCTTGCCAACCACGCCGAGGACCTCGCCGCCTTTGCCGATTGTGCCAACAAGGGCGCCCTCTCCTATTGCCTCTCCAACCTCAAACAGACCGACGAGGCCGCCCTCACCACCTGCTACACCCAGGCCGGCTGCTCCCCCGACGCCGCCGCCCAGGAGGCTCACTACACCTTCGAGCGATGCTCCCACCTCGCCGAGCAGGGTGAGCTCAAGAAGCGCTACAACGCCGCCGCCCTGCCCACCCTCGTCCCCCGCGCCGAGGCCGCTCCCGCACACGATGCCGCTGCCAAAGTCACAGGTGAGCTCAAGAAGCGAGCTGACACCATGAGGGGAACCGACTGCTTCTCCACGGGTAAGAAGTCGACCGAGCAGTGCGATCTCGAGACCGTCTCTGGCAGGACCCAGACGGCCACCTGCTTCCCCACAGAGGTCACCACCAGCGAGTGTCTCGCATCCGTTCTCTGCACCCTCGACTCCTCCAACGAAGACATCTGCATGGTGAAGCACGAGATGGACACCGCCGGCATCGTCATCGCCATCGTCTTCGCCGCCTCGGCCGCCGCCATGGTCGGCTACCTCACCTTCATGTGCTGCCGCGACCGCAAGGAGCAGAAGCGCCTCGTCGCAAAGTCAGAGGCCGTCGCCCTCGCCCGTGCCGCCACAAAGAAGCAGCGCGCCGCCCAGCGACAGCCCCTCGTCCGCAACGCCTCCGGCCAGTCCGCTCCCGGCGGCGGCAACCCCTTCCAGGACCAGACCCGAATCTAGGCGGACCGGTCTGGTCGAGGGAGGGCCATGGGGTCCAGAAATCTGCACAGCGTGTCCGAGGAGCCCTCTCGAGCAAGCTGAGCTTGCTTCTCGAGGCACGATGCTGAAGCTGGTCCTTCTTGGAGCACTCGCCCTGTCTCTTTATAATGCCCTGTGTGATTGCCAGCGCAGGAAACAAAATCTATCAAGGCTAAGGCCAAGGGTGACGTCTTTTTTTATACCCTGATCTCAGGCCTGGGGGTAAACAAACCTCGCATGTCATGTTTGAGTATTTTGGAGCAATGGGAAAGGATAAAGTCTGCTACTTTAGTGTGCGAATTGTATCTATCTATCTACCTTATGAAATGGGGACGGTCAAAGCTAGACGTTGAATTAAAGTATTACGTGTACCTCCCTCTCGCTCCTTTTGGCGTCTTGCATGTTGCTCTCTATAAAATTTCACGTGGTACATTACACTTGAATAGCATGCAAATCGAGAACAAAGGGTTACAACGGTTGGACTCTTCTCTCGTCAACTCGAATTGGTGAGCCCGAGCCAAGCCACAGCACATAAATGCCATCCAGATACCATAGTTGCTTGTTTATCACATCAATAATTAGATAGCATACATTCACAACATTTCATAGGAACTCATACATTATAATAACCCGCTTGAAGGCTGATGATGCCTATTATCCGATACTTGAACAAGATTCTTTCATTATCAGCGATTGTTTCACGCTGATCCGCTGGTCCGCTGATACGCTTTCCCAATCCGTCCCTTCCAGGCCACAAAGCTTTACAGCACATCGCATTCATAGCAATAGACGTGTCCATGCCAATTATCAGAGGTAGACTCAGTCATGTCGTGGAGGTTTTCCTATCGGTCTCCACTGATCGACTTCCGAGACGGTCCTCTAGCATCGTTGACGCGCTCAATACACTCAGATCGTAGACAGCTTCAACGCGTCTTATGCCTTTACCCCGTTCTTAGATACTGTGCTCTTCCCATTCGTCGCACCCAGTTAATATGAGTTACCTAGCTTTTGTGGCCTTTGTACCAAAAGGCCTGGACGGGTCACGCTGGGACAATCTTGTGTTATCCACAGACACTCCCTCTGTCACTGCTGAGTGCAGCCAGTGGGCTGCTATCACGCACTAGATCTCTGACAGATACAGAGTCACGGCTAGTCCGCTGACACGTCCCGCTTCGGCGGAGATCTTCCTACATTCCCCCTCGCAGCGACGCTTGCCTCATTAAAGGACTACCGATCTCACCCGGAGCGCCGACTGCTCGGTGCGGACCACCAAAGCCATCGTTCAAATCAGGCTCCCATCGAACGCTGTGTTTTCCCGGGCCCCCAGCATCGCGCCAGATGTCGAATGTACCGCCTCCATTCGACGGACTTCCCTCTGTTTCACAGAGATTCAGCAAATCGAGTTCCGAAATACTATGGTCGCCCGTCATAACATCAATCCTTGACTTGATGGTTGCGATATCGATATAGCCTTCCGAATCACCTGAACTGGCCAACTCTTTGCAGGCCTGGCAGAGCATCGAGCGGACGGCAACGTGTCGAGGCTGTGCCGGGGCGCGAAGTGAACTCAATGGAGCAACAGGCGATCCCATACTGAAGCCGGGGGGTACGCTTGGTGGACCCCATCCTGGAGGGTTGAATCCCGGAGGAGGCAATGGTCCACCAACAGCAGGAGGCCCCCAGGGGTTGTGGGGTATCGCAAACGCTGAACCCGAAAAGGGACTCATGGTGAAATCACTGCGCGGTCCTGGAGGTTGGTTTCGCAAGCTACCCGGGTTGGTCTCAGCAGCAAGAGGCTCATCGTCTTCCAGGAGAGCCCGACTGCCTAGGTGTGTGGTTTCATCCTCCTTATCATCGGATGAACGACCAAGACTGAGGCTTCCAGGGCGTCCAATGGGTGCAGGCCGTCCTATGGGCTGTGCTGGAGTCGGAGGCGTATCATCAAACTGCAGTGAGCCTTGACGATGATGTGCTGGCGGTGACATATCCGTGGGCAAAGGAAAGCCGCCCATATCATAAGGATCGGCAGCAGGCTGTGAAAACCCTGGTGGCATGTGTACTTGAGACAGTCCACGGCCAGCTGGACCATTGATACCAGGAGGAGGCATCACTGGACCGGGTCTGAATCCTGCAAACATGTGTTCGGGAGGCATACGGTTCGTGAAACCTGGTGGAGGAGGATGGTGAGCTAATCCTGGGGGCGGTGGTATTCCCATTGGCATCTGGAAAGGGGCAGATTGTCCGGTGAGCCTGGGTTGCCCACTTGTAGGCGATACTGAGTGAGAATGCTGCGTGCTTGTACTTCCTTGGCGCTGTCCAATAGGACCAGGACTCATATGCGCTGGTGTCATTGAATGAGGTGAAGGGTTTTGGCTAGTAGCCGAAACCGAGGCAGACTGCGACGCCGAGGAGTTTATGGGCGCTGTATCCTGTTGTTGGGACGCGGTTCGAGGCCGTATAGGTGTCGGTGCCTTAGATATCACAGGAGTCGCAACCGGTATCTTGGGAGATGCGTAGCTCGTCGGATTTGAAGGATGTTGCGGGAGAACGGCCGGTATCGACACCGGGTGCTGTGAGCCGCGCTTCGGGATTTGGATAGGTTGCGATGGTTGACTTGATGCCTTTTGGGCAGCTGCCTTCTCCTCCTTCAGCTTCTCCTTGGCCTCACGGGCTGCCTGGGCATCCTTCTGGGCTTTGGCGGCACGGGCTTCCTTATCCCGCTTGTCGCGCTCCTGCTTATCCTTTCGCTCTTGAGCTTCGCGCTCCTTCTGCTCTCGGGCCTCCTTGTCCTTTTGTCGCTGTTCTTCCTTGAGCTTCTTCTCCTTCTCCTTGGCTTCGCGGGCTTTGCGCTCTTGTTCGGCTTGTTTTTCGCGTTGCTCGTGGACTCGTCGTTGTCGCTCTGCCTCTTTTCGTAAACGGGCCTCCTCCTCCGCCTTTTTCTGAGCTTCCTTTTGCTTGCGCTTCTCTTCGGCCCTGGCTTTCTGTTCAGCAACCCGTTGTTTCTCGGCTTCTAACCGCGCAGCGTCTTCAGCGGCCTTCTCGGCTTCTTTGCGCGCTCGTTCCTCGGCCAGAGCTTGCTTCTTTTGAGCAGCCTTGTCCTTCTTCTTCTGCGCGTTCTTAGCCTTCTTAGCCTTCTGCTGTTCGACCTTTCGATCTTCATCCTCCAATTCTTCCAATAGCTTCTGTTGGCGTTCCTTTGCAACCTTTTCCTTGTAGGCCGAAAGCACTCTCTGCTCAAACATTCGCGCGGCGAATATCTGAAACATGCGGCGACCTTCCTCCATTCGTTGCTCCTCAGTCATTTGGTCCTGGCAGCAACACTCAGTATGGGACTGGGATGGCATCACAGAGGGGTTTGAGTATACCTCTTCATCCTCATACTCCTCGTCTTGGCTATCGTCATAGTCTTCTTCCTCGTCCTCTTCTTCGTCGTATTCGTCTTCTTCAGGAGGAGGGTGGCTATGAGGATTGGAGTATGAGCCATTGGGGTGACCGTAGCCCCGTGAGAAGTGTTCGCGAGCGTCTTCCTCCCTTGCCATCCGACGTTCTGCGAGCTGCTCCATCATTTCAATGAAGCGCTTGCCGTCGTTTTTAAGGAGGTCATCCGCCACGGTGAGAATGCCACCTAAGTCCATGTTACCATATCTGTGGAGGAGTGATTCTAGGAGCTGCGTACCCTTGACTTGAAGGCTGTTGCCAAACGTCAAGAAATCGGCGACGTCTCGCTCGTGAGAGGTTTGGAATTCTTCGGGAGGTTCGTCGTCGCTGTAGTCGTCGTCCTCCACTTCGTCTTCGCTATAGACCTCTTCCAGCTCGTCCTCATCCTCGTCATCGCCGACGTGCTCCACTATCCGGCCACGGGATGGCGGTCGGTTGGCGTAGCTCGATGGTAGGCCTCGGGGTGGTCTTAGGGCGAAATCGCGGGCGGATGGTAGCATAGGAGGTCCCTCGCCTTGGTTTGCGAATTGCTCCAGCTCCACATAGTAGGCATCGTAAAGTCCTTCCAATTCCTCCTCGATCGCAGTCCGCTTTCTTCCGCACACAGTACAGCTGCAAGTGTGCTTCTGCTGTTCCTTCATCTTCTTAAGGACAGCATCCTTCTCGACTTTGACCAAAGATTTCCGTTCGTCTTCGCCCAATCCAAGCCAAAACTCCTTGATACGTTCGCGCTCTTCTTGGTTACTCGTACTCCATATCTTGTCGCGGGACATGCCAGAGCCTCGCAACTGGTTAGGTTGCGGTTCAAGTTCGAGGTGTTGCGGAATTGGTGATGTGGAGTCATTGTTGGTCCCCTTCTTCTTCTTCTTACGATTCTTCTTTGATCTGGCGTCCAGGGATAGATGACCGTTGATAGTTGGACCTGTCAATTCGCTTGCTAGGACATACTCGTGCTCATCGTCGCTCTCGACCTCTTCAAGGTCAGCGGGGCCGCGGCCTGACGTTGAACCCGCACCAGCATCACCCTCAAACACCTCGTCGTGGCCATTTGCGGCTTGCTGGGCAGCAGCTTTAGCAGCAGCCTTCTGTCGACGCTTCTGCTTCTTGCGGTTGACAGCAGGAGGAGGGTCATTGTTGGTGTTGGAGGTGTCTAGTGGGGGGGCGCTGGCTTTGGCAGTTGTGGGGGTCGAAGGCAGCGAGGATTCGGAGGGGGTGCCCTTGGGAACAGTAATGAACTTGGAACCATCCTTATTGGTGTATTTAGCAGTATTTCGTGGCGATGCGGGCGTTTGGGCAGCCGGTCTTTGGTTGTTGGCCGGCATCGTAAATTACGGGAGTAGGGCAGTCGAGGGCATGAAGAAGCTGTGCGCGACACGTGTCTGTCGACTAGAAGAAGATGTAGGAGGTGTTAATGTCTATAATACGCGAGTAGGTGTCAGCTTGAAGGCGGCGAAAAATGCGCGTCTCGAGACGGGGGGGATTGTGGTCGTGAGGCGGCTGCGGGATCGAACGTTGCGAGCGGAGGATCTGGGGGCGGCTCAAAATGAGGCACTCACAGTCGGAGAGGCCAAGGTCAGGGTTAGGTCAGCGATGACGCTTGCGGGGGAGGGACCCAACGACAGGAAGAAGCCGATAAAATAAAATGTTTCTGTTTTGCAAGTGAGAGCGCGGTGCAAAGAAGTCTACGGATGTTGCAGGGCGAATATAAAAAGAGCGAGGATGTCGTAAAGTCTTTGTTTGGTGTTGCTCAAGGCTAGGCTTAAAGGCTCGAATAGAAGCTGGGTGAGCCAAAGTCACTTTCTGGTGGAGTTGCATAGCAGCTGTACTTTGCTCATGCATCCAAACGAGCCCAGCGACACTGTGATGTGGCAGGCACGAATCTGATTGACCGATAAAGCTCCACTATTCGCATGGCTGAGCACGTGATACTGAGATCTGGCGATTTGGTTCGTTTGTGCCTTAAGGTGGGGTTGCAAACAACCTACTCTCTACCAGGGACCTTGATGTCAACGTCACTCGGATCTGGGACTACCCTGAACTTGGGTTGAAGCAAACGGTGGAAGTCATTGCCTTCCAATGGGCCATGAATTGACGGAATCGATAAAATCCAGGGGCAAGATTGTTCTTCGTAGTTCTAATATGAGTTTCTTTTTTCTACTAGACACCTCAGTTGAGCGTAATGTTGTTACTGGATGGGTCTGAGTGTCCCCGACATAGCACATCCAATTCACAAGAAAAACCTCAATCCATCATACAGATTTGGGAAATAATTTAAACGACACAATGGCTGACTGATTCCCGAAACCGGAAGATCCCGTTTAATAATTGCCTATGAACTCTTGTGTTCTTGGAACAAGCATGGTTAGATGCCCCTCTACTGTCCGCACAAACGGGGTCTTCAACGACAACAGATCGTGGAGGGGAAACGTTCATCTGTGTACGCGATTGCAACCATAGTAGTAACCATAGTTGAATGAGTTTACGAGAACCCGCTAAATTTGAGGTAAGTAATGGCCTAGCCCTTCACCTTCTGTGTTGATGTGTTGATGATTGCTAGCTTAACCACGGGCACCGCAACAGCTGCCGATGCCGTATAACGTTCAACATGACGACTTCAAACCCGCAAAAAGAAAGAATCAGACTCATTGACTCGACTCTGCCCCCGGCCCTGAAAGCCAAACGCCACAGCACCCATTTCATCGCAAACTCATCGGTATGACAAGATGCTAGAATGAGACGATCCCTTGTCAGTGCATGTTGCACAAACGACGGACGACGGTGTGGATGGCAGAGGACAACAGCGACATGTTTCGGCTGTTTGACCAAACGCGGGAAACAGAGTCTCAGCTGTTTGGCGATGAGCCGCACAAAGGCCGTTTGGAGTGCCACTTATCACACGTAACCAGGAGCAGAGATGTGAACCGATATCTTGTAACCAAATAGAATGAAATATGCATGTGAGACGAGCTGTTAGGACGCCGATCATTTTTCATGCATTTTCAGGGACTGCCGCAATATGGCATAGATGGTCCCAACTCGTAGGGCAGGAATAAAGTCCTTTTCCACGAGGCATCATTATTTGCGGAGATGTCAGCGGACAAACACTGAGACAACACGGGGTGATCGGGAATCCTGATACGTCGTCATCAAAAGGATAGACGCAGGTGAAAAGCCGTCTGTGGAGAGGCGCTCCTGGCGCGCGTTTGTACGTAACATGGGCCAAGGATCAGCAAACAGAGACGCTTGGGTGCTTCACAAAGACCGATATTCTCATGATATTGACAGGAGGGAGCCAGAATGACACGGGATGATCCGTCGAGTTCGTTTCGTTAACAACCTTGAAAGGATGAAGTTTCGAGACGCGAGCTCCTAACGTTAGACTAAGGTTCTATTTCTAACTTAGGGGACCTTCTTAGCGTCGAGTGCTAACCTTGCAGTTCGTCCTGAGCCCCTGCTCTGGGCCTGGACCGGTTGCCGTCCAGGTTTTTTAGTCTGCCTTAGTTTAGCTTACCGGGCGAGCTTAGGGGCACAGCACAGCCTCAAAAAGGCGGCGGCCAAGCATGCTCGATATTTGATGTGCGGCGCCAGCATTTGGACCAAGGCAAGACACGACATATCAACTTCAATCCCGAATTAATGACAAGGGATATTCGAGGTGGATCTGTCGATATGCTTGTCCGGATCTCGTCATTGTAGCATTGAAGGACCCTGGGCTGGGCTGGGCTGGGCTGGGCTGTCATCCCCTTTTGCATACAAAACCGAAAGGCCGAAACAAAACAGACTGGAGAGCCAACCCGAGAGTGCCCATTCGCTGCATAAACCTCCATGTCCTGGTGTTTAGTTGCTGGCGGAGTTCTTAGTTGACCATCAGGTCGGTTTCCATGACGAAACTCTGCACGACCTTTCGGAGGGTTACCTAATTGGATCTTTAGAAGCCAATGGTATTGCATGTCCCTGGCGGATAACGAGTGTCCTGATCAGCACTGCAATTTTGTATTTCCGTTACTGTTGGATGGTTGATCCTGCGTATCGAAATCTGCTGCATTGCGCATGTCTTTCTCGAGAGAACCAAGTGTCAGACTCAACTTGGCAGGCCTTGGTTCATATCGCAGTCCAATCTGCTTGTTTCGGATATACCGTCTTGTGGATGCTCCGCCACAGGGGGCTTGCTACATGACATCCATTACTTGCATTGCAGTTCTTTAGGCTGTGTTGATGAGGTCTTGAACAAGCTAAACTGCCGCTGATGGCTTCCAATTGGACTTGTCCAGTGACTTGACTTGTTTACAATCTACATGTACGTACTCACACGTCAAAGAGACCACTGTAACCATCCATAAACTCGATGCATCTTAACTCACCAGGGTCCATGTCAATCAGCAACAAAAGCCGCCCCATACCATAAACAAGTTGTCATCAACTCACGTTAATGCAGCAAAATCTCCTCAGTTGCTACAGCCTCAAAGACCGTCATTGTCCACTAACTAAACTAACCTTCACCTCATACTCTTCTAAAAAAGACCCCCGGACCCCGTTGTCGCCGTGTTCCTGTACCTCTGCTCCACCTCCAGTCCAGTCCAGGGGAGCCGAGAGCCAGTCCATGGCTCTCCACCACCACCGATGCCACCACCACCGTCGCCGCCGTAAATAGGGCTGTTCCAACAATAGAAGAGAGAGGCTGCCTCTCTATTGTAACTTTGAGTCTATAACTAGACATCCGTAGTCCGAGGTGCAAGAGAGATAGATGCATGATACGGCATCTGATAAAGTATTTCATCACATGCTATTGTTATTAGTCCCATCGTGTCAAGATCTATCCACCCATATCCATATTCTCAGCCAAGCCCAATCCGCCTCAGCTCCTGAGACCAAGCAAAAAAAAGGCCGACAAAAAAACATAGCACCACCTTACCTCACCTCACCTTACCTCTGTCAATCAAATCCCATCATCCCAAAGGGTCCTACGTGCTCTCTCTTCTGACCCGACGCTCGTCGGCTCGTATTCCCATCACATAAAGGCCATCTCCTCTCTTTCTCCTCATCCAGCCAAACCACCGTCCTCACGTTCCCTCTTCGTCCTCCGTCCCACCGCCCATCTTTCACTGGCACCCCCCCGGCTGAGCTGCTGAACCGTCCCGTACCCGTACCGTATTTACGTACTGCTTGGCCTAGGCTGCTCCTCGCTCCACGCCCGCGCTCACTCCGAACGTCCCTTGTTGCTCACCCATCCAACGATCTCAGACCAAAAGTCCGTGGGAAAAAAATAAGGGGTCCCGAATCTCGACGACATTTTCTTCTCGAACCAACTCTCCGATTAAATTATTCATCCTCGCTTTTGCCCAAAACCAGTCCACCTCGCACGAACGCCTTAGCTCAGCTTAGCACCCTCTTGTTGTTATCGCCGCGACGACGCCCTCTTGATCGCTGTAGCTCGTTGCTTTTCGACAACAAATCAAGCGACGACGACGATAAGGAGCAGATTCATCTCCCAGATCTGGGGCCCGTAGCAGACTCCAGATCCAATATTCTTTCTTCGATTCCTACCGAGACGCTTATAACCTCGGAGCCATATAATTGATTTACCATGAGTGCGCCCAACAACGTTATCCGCAGGTACGAGCTCTCGTCGCGCTCCCCAGACAACATTACCCTCCCCACCGCATCGCCATTTACGACATCTTCAAAATATGGCAATCAAATAACTAATAACGCACCGTAGGAAGTTGGTCATTATTGGCGATGGTGCCTGCGGCAAGACCAGTTTGTTGAGCGTATTTACGCTAGGTTACTTTCCAACAGTGAGCTCTCCAGCCTCCCACTTCGTCATCAGATTTGACTAACCAACATGTAGCATTACGTGAGATTCGAACCAAAACCCCTTCGCGACGACAAATATTGACCCTGGATATAGATTCCCACAGTCTTTGAGAACTACGTCACGGATTGCAGAGTAGATGGCAAGTCAGTCCAGCTCGCTCTATGGGATACTGCAGGCCAGGAAGATTACGAGCGATTACGGCCACTCGCCTACTCAAAAGCCCATGTCATCCTGATAGGTTTCTCCGTCGACACTCCGGATTCCCTCGACAATGTTAAGCATAAGGTGCGGCTCCCTCGGCAATGCGCAGCGGCGCTTAGTGACGGACTCCCCAAGAAGCTGACGTGTTGTTCCTACAGTGGATCGAAGAAGCCACTCGCTTGTGCGCCGGCGTCCCCATCATCCTCGTCGGGTTGAAGAAGGATCTCCGAGAAGACCCTGTCGCGATCGAAGAAATGCGCAAGAAGTCGATGCGGTTCGTCTCGGAACACGATGGCGAGGCTATTGCTCGAGAGATTGGCGCCAAGCGATATCTAGAATGCTCCAGTCTGAGTGGAGAGGGTGTTGATGATGTGTTTGAGGCTGCGACTCGTGCTGCTCTGCTGACCTTCGAGAAGGGCGAGGGCGGTGGCTGCTGTGTCGTGCTGTAAAAGACTTTAGCCTTTGCGCCTCTCAAACGAGCGTGCGAACTCAGCATCTGGGCCGGGAGGATGCGATCACACCTAACGCCAGGAAGACGCTCCCTACAGGCCCGGCTCAGACATCTCCAGGCGGCTATCTCGCTCGCGTTGGCCACGCTATCAGGACATGCTGGACATCCGGAGACAATTGTAGGAAATTCTTTGGACATTAGGGAAATCGGAATCGGGATATAGAGGACTTGTTGCTCGGCGCTTCAGGAGGAGGACTCCTTTTTTTATACTTTGACACACTCTTCAAAACTCATTCAGGCCGAACCGAGGCCAAGGGGGCACAACTAAAACCAAACCAAACCAAACCAAAACTCATCCATGGCGTTTCGGCCGGATCCCATCATGGTCATCATCATCATCAACCTCCTCCCCAGCCGCTCCTCGCTACCGAATGCCGGTACTTTTTATCATTGCGTTACTTTCAGGCGTTGCTGTTCAAGAGAGAAGAAAAAAAATATGAATATTCACTCACTGGAGCTTCCCATTTATCCAGGAAAAGATAAAAAACCGAGGCCACTCATAACCTCTCATGCACATCTACGCCTTGCTTTTGCTTTTGCTTTTGATCTTGAAACTGTCTGTCACTGCACCCTTTTTGTTCTTTATATGCTCTACACTCTTGAAATCTTGTTTCTTCCATTTGATCTGGCATTATTAATTATCTGGCAAGCGAAACTGCGGAAACATCTTTTTTTATATATACGTGGCATCCAAAAAGGGGAGATAAGAAACGGAAGGGAATGGTACGTGCATGAAGAGAAGAAAAAGGATATTGCATGATTTGGTTTGAGCGGGTTAAGAACAAGACACGCATCTTCAGTCTGAATAATTGGGATAGCGGCATAGAGCTCGAGTTGGACAGAGAGGAGTGAGTGGGTCAACAGAGAATAAGATGATGGGGATATGGGTAATGCCATCGTTTGGCTGGTAACCTAATGAGAGTGATGATCTTTATACTTTTGTTCAAATACTTGCATAAAGCACTTCTTTTATTACTGCGATAACTGACTGGCCATTTGAGGCATCATATAAGCATTGGCTTGTTTTAACCGACATCTAGCTGTCTATAATACATACAGTACATTTTAAACTCTCAAGCCACCATTCAAACTCATACATTAAGCATCCAGGCACGTTTTGGTCGCTTTACCTCTTCCAATCGTGGTTCCACGCATTCTTAGCAGGGTGTTCCGTCTGAAACCGCGCATATTCAATCGGCACAGCCTCCAGTCCCCAGACGCCCTTCTTCTCCATAGCAACTCTGTACAGGTATCCCTCGTCTCTGTTTCCAGGGCCGACCGTCTTGCGAAGCTCCTCACAGGCGTTGTACATGCCGCTGTACATGCGATGTCGCTCCTGCTCGATCGCCAGGTGCTGCTGTCGGCGGAACAGCTGCCAGGCGCGGTGGATGGTCCAGTGGCGGAGATATCGGAGACGGGCCATGCGCAGGGGAGGGGGCGCGGGGGAGAACATGTTCTGGCGGAGCGTGCGGATGCGGAAGAAATTCTCGGACTTGGGCTGTGCGTGCTTGCGGCGGGGAGGGACCTTGCCTGCTGTTGGCTTCTTTGGTGCGGGCTTTGGGGGTGTGCGGGCGAGCATGTTTGTCGTCGTGGAGAAGAGACGGGTTGTGGGTGCGGCGGGAGCAGTCTGGCGGGAGAAAAGCCCGCGGAGAGAGAATATCGAAGCCATTGTAAAGTATGTGGTTTTGTTCGAAGCAAGTGGGGGAACGGTTGAGTGTTGTCTCGCAGCAATTCGGGGTGGCTTGTTCGCTGACTCTTTCCACACTCAGGAAAACTCGACTTTTAAAAACAAAATACAAAGCAATCGAATCGTAAAGCAAATCGGCGTATAGAGGTAATCGATCAAATTCTCGTCTCGGGTTGGTTACCGGTTTAGATGTACCCAATTGCGTTCAAATCGTCGCTCTCTTGGGCCAATTTGGGGCCTGAGAGACCTTCGAATTCAGTTTGGAGGGAGCGGAAGAATCTCTGGCGTCAGAAAGTGCATGCGCGGGTTGATAGGATCGGTGTCGAAGGGTTCTTGTTTGTAGTAGGCGTGGATGTCCTGAGGAAATTGTTAGCTTCATGGTCCGAGCCGGGTCAATATTTCTCCTCTCCGCAGCCCGAATTCAACAACCAACTGCAGTGGTGTAAGATCAAACCAAAGTTGTTTGAGTCTAATCAAAATTTTTGAAAAAACTTACCGCCGTCATGGGTTCGCCTTCATAGACGAAGAGATCTCTCTTGTCACCCGACTCAAGCATCTCCCAAGCAATATATTCTAATCTGCTAGACCATAGCTTCGCGACCCCTTCAAGCGATTGACCTGTGGCGCTGACCAAAAGACGCTCGAGAGGGTGAGGAGGCTGACTTCTTCCGGAGATGTTGTCTTTGAGATAATGTAGAAGCCATGCAAGTTCTCGTATATCGGGACGAGAAATAAAATTGTTCCAAACATCTTGATCAGGCCAATCGCCAGACTTTTCCGCCTCAGCCCAGTGCTTGTGAACCACTTCGAAGTATCTGGCCGAGTCTATAGCCTCCATGCTGCGTAGGAAGTCAAATTCTGGGTAGCGAGTTCGATGGTCCTTGCCGGCCTTGTGTTCGAGCACGCTGATCAGCATTCTCATCAACCTGGGAAACAGAAGGCGAGATCGTAGAACGTGTTGGAAAACATGTCGAGGGATCTGGCCCTCAAAAGAGAAATCTCCTTTGGTCGCAATACCGCCTTTTTTGTGGTACTGAAAGATGAAAGTTCCGGCAGGATGACCGAAATAGTACCTTGATCCACGAATAATTTCAGCCCGAGCGACTTGGATTCCCACGCTGGTTTCTAGAACGGGATTCTCCAATTTGACCTGCTTGAACATGAGATGGTTCTCTACTGGTCTGCCGTTGAACCAGGCTGACCAGCTGCCCCGATTCTTGGTCAGGCTGTCTTTTCGCGTCTGTCGAGCTTTCATGACTTTGTAGAAATTGCTCCTCGAGACCCTCTTTTGACCCAAGCTGAGATAAGCTTGATTTTCGGTAGTAAATTGTCTGACGACCTGCGCTTCTTCTCTTGCGATTGCTTGGAGAGTTTGCCTACATATTCCCTCAACATAGTTGTATCGCATGTTATCGGGTTCCCATGTGACCAACCAGTCTTTGTCGTACCCGTGTGCCTCGAAGAAGATCGCTGCGGAGGGGTTGTCGTCTAGATTTTCGCAAGTTCTACAAGATCCCCGAGGGAGATATTTGTCATGCTGTCGAGCTTCCTGTGGGTGGTTTGCAGGTATGTCAATAGGAGCGGCATGTTCTTGATGCGGATCGGAAGCCATGTCGAAAAGGGATACGGATATTCGAAAATCGACGAGATGCTACTCAACGGGGGTGAATGCTATCCACGTGGGTGGTGGGCTTGAATTCAGGAAAGCAGCGAAGCGATGGAGCGATGACGCTTTTGGAGAGTAGCGATAATGGATGTGTTGGTGTTAAACAAAAAGATGAGAAGAATAAAGGACTGAATCGCAAGTATTGTAATCGTTTGTAAACGTAAACGTACAGGAGAATGATTGAATGTTGTTGAAGAGATATAAGATACAATATTGAGTTAGTTGGCAAATGCAATAATGTTTCAAGAATAGAGAGGGCCAGAGAAGAAGAGGCAAACGGGCACTCCAAAGCGAAAGGAAAATCAAACAGCTCTTGTGAAAGAGCATAAGGTAAGAGAATAGATTGTGGTATCTAAACAAACAGGGCGCCTACCGAAGTTTACCAACCCACCATTAAGCATAATAGACTTCGTTTGATCAAAGGTGAAGTAAGTTGATTAGATTTCCTGCAGGTCGCACACAGCTTCACAGAGGAAGCACCATTCGTCACTACGAACTGACTCTCTTAAGTGCTTTATCTTGACTATGAGAAGACAGACAGTTCTTTTGAATAGATCCACATAAACATGTTGTTGGCTACCTATATAGGGGCGGACCAACGTGAAGAGACGAACACAAACACTCGGGCATTGAAGAATGCTCTTTGTGGACGAAGAGTGATGGGCAAGACGAGCATATTCTGCTAAACTTACAAGATAAAATGCTATCAAGAAAATGGTTTCTGGGGTGCAGATAAGATGGGGCTTAGCTGGTAGTGATAGACTCCCTTTTCCATTCATTGCATGAGGCATGCTTCACTTTTTATCCACACTGCCAGTATCACTCACTCCTTTAAGTTATTTTAGCAATACCATTTCTTCCATCTCGTAGCCTTTTCTTTTGTTCTTTGTTTGCTCAAGTTTCATCCCTCCTTAACCCTCTTCTTTCCTATCCAACTCTACCCAAACTTGATCCTGTTTGTCACCATCCTCCCCAAATCTATGACAAACTAATCCTCGACCTTCCTGTGTAAAGACAAGCAACTGGATTGCTCGAACCGTCCGAGTCAAGGAAAGCACCATGGACAGACGCTCCTACGCATCTTGCTCCGAGCTGTCCTTGGATCCTGAGCTACACAATGCATCAGGGGTTGTCGCTTTTGAGTCTCGACATCAAGTCCTTCCTGGACTTGATGATAACAGAACATTGCGAAATGACGCCCAGTTCACTTCTGAAGAGATGGAGGACATCTCTCTCAACGATGATGACTCTTCCGATGATGAAGACAACTGGGAGATGCCCAACGCAACGGAAGTTGCAGCAGCCGAGACTTCAACTCGCCCTATCTGGCACTCTCAGCCTACCTGTCATGATCTCCTAGTAGACCAGTCCAACTCGCATCGACTACGCTTCGGCGACAACGAAATGGTCGCCATCTTTGACGCTGACCCCGAGGAAGAAGAGCCTCCCCACCCCCTGGCCGACTTCAACATCCCCTTCGGCCCCTATCCCAGGCTCAACCTCGAGTACACTTGGGAGCAGCTACATCCCCGCGCCGCGAGAGCCATCGAAGTCGTCCAGAGCTTCCCCGGCGTTCAGACTCTGCAGCAAAGAGTACAAATCGCCCAGACCAACATCACCAGGTCTTACAACGACGTCTCTGGACGCATCATCTATACGGCTCAGCGCACCCGCGAAGCCGCCGTGGTTACTGGCCAGATCGGGGGGTATCTCGCGGGTGAGGCCTTCACTGCCGGACAGGGTGTTGCTGTTAGAGTCCAGGAGCTGTGGCCGGGTTTGAATCATCCATTCAACCGTGGGTTTATTGGCAGGATTGGTGGGTATGTTCTTGATGGAGCGCAGTCGCTGCCTCCTGTCGATGTTATCATTCGTCCACGCGGGCGACGATGGAATTACCTATAGCCGGGTATGGGTTCAGGGAGTCCTACTCTGCTAAGTTGAGTGTATTGTTTTGTCCTCTACTGGACATTTATCGTGGCATTTGCAAAGTAACAGGCAAGAGAGATGTCCTTTTGTTGTTGTTTAGATATATCATCCGTTAGTACGGATTGGTGCACTTTGAGCAAGGCGTTTAGGGAATCATTTGGACAGAGCATATTGGTTAAGGATGCCTGTGCTGGCACACAGATGACAAAGGCATAGAAAAATAATTGCGATATAAAAGACGCAATGCAAGCGAGAGTCATTGAAAAGGGGCCAAGGTAAACAAAAACGATGCTTGTATTTTATGCAAAAGGAAAAAAAAAAGACATTTGTCTTATCATCTCAGCCTTCCCGTGTTAACTCCAACACCAATATCGTGACCTTTTAACTATTTTCATCAAATCATCCCTTAGTGTTCATGCGTAACATTGTTGAGATCCCTGAACTCTCCACGCAGGCTCTCAACACCCTCCTTCTTAACCTCCTCAACAAGCTTGGCAACCTCGGGAGCAATGACATTCTCGTCAAAGCCAAAGTACTTGTAAGCGTCTTTGCCGGGTAGAGACTTGCCGAAAGTGGACATGGAGAATCCAGCGTCAGCGTATCGTTCCCAGCCGTTGACGGCGTAGGCCTCGATGACAACACGGGGTGCGTTGGAGCGGTACTGTAGGACCTCGCGCTTGTACTCGATGGGCTGAGCGTTGAAGATGCGCTGACAGGGGAAGGAGACGACACGGGCCTTAATGTTGAACTTTTCCTTGAGGACGTCACGGGTTTTGACTGCAAAGGCCATCTCGGCTCCGACACCAATGAGGGTGACGTCGGCGTTCTCTTCCTCGATAAAGACATATGCACCCTTCTGGGCACCTTCACGGCTCGAGTATTGAGGGTACTGCTCGAGGTTTTGACGGGAGAGGGAGATGATGGAGGGTGTATCCTTGGCCTCGAGAGCAGTGATGAAGGCACCGGCAGTCTCCTCGGTGTCGCAGGGGCGGATGTATAGGATGTTTGGCATGGAGCGATAAAGAGCAGGGAGGGCGATGGGCTGGTGGGTAGGGCCGTCCTCGCCGGTACCGATCGAGTCGTGGGTAGCGATGTGGATGGCTTGGAGGTGTTGGAGTGCACCCATGCGAACACCAGGAGCGGCGTAGATGTAGAACATGAAAAAGCTGGAGGTGACGGGGAGGATGGTGCCCTTGCTATAGGCGGCTAGACCGTTGGAGATGGATGCCATGGCATGCTCACGGATACCCCAGTGGATATATCGACCGGCATAGTTACCGTTGATGCCACAAGTTGTCTTGAGGTCGGGCTATTCGTGCGTCAGTAAGAGTCACTTGTATCTTCAATGGCGACTTATACTTACATGCTGGAAGTCAACCTTGTCTTTCCAGATCATGTTGACAGAAGGTGACAGATCAGCTGTGCCGACCATGAAGTTCCTCAGCTTAGCAGCCAAGGGGTTGCAGATGATACCAGCAGACTTTCGCGAAGGGGTAGGTGTAGTAGGGAACGACTCCTTGGCGGGGATGATGCTTCGCCAGTCCTCTGTGAAACGACCCTCGACACGCTTGGTGAACTCCTCATGAAGCTCAGGGTACTCCTTGCCATAGGCGCTAACAAGGTCCTTCCAGTTCTCAACGAGACGATCACCGCGAGTCTTGCAGTCACGGAAGAAGCCATAGACCTCATCAGAGACGACATAGTGCTTCTCGGGGTCCATACCGAATCGCTCCTTGACAGCCTTCACACCATCGGGGCTAAAGGCAGCGCCGTGAGCCTTAGCATCACCGGCGACCTTGCTACCGATGCCAATGACCGTGTGGATGTTGATAAAGGTGGGCTTGTCGGTGCTGGCCTTGGCTTTGATGAGAGCCTTGACAATACCCTCTACGTCGAAGCAGCCGTCCTCAATCTCAATAACGTCCCAACCGCATGCGCGCATCTTGGCGTTGACGTCCTCGGTGTTGCAGAGATCAACACTACCGTCGCAGGTAATCTGGTTGTTATCGTACATGACGACAAGGTTGTTGAGCTTCCAGTGACCGGCGAGCTGAATGGCTTCGAGGGCGACACCTTCTTGCAGACAAGCGTCACCAATCATGCAGAAAGTAGTGTTGTTGACGAGGTCGTAGTTGGGCTTGTTGTACGTGGCAGCGAGGTTCTTGGTGGCCATGGCGAGGCCGACAGCGTTGGCGATGCCCTGGCCTAGAGGACCGGTCGTCACCTCAATACCCTCATGCTCAATCTCGGGATGACCAGGTGCCAATGAGTCGTAGTTGGAAGAGTGATAGGACTTGAGATGCTCAAAGGTCATGGCCTTGTAGCCGGTGAGATGGAGGAACGTGTACTGGAAGAGACATGTGTGGCCGTTGGAGAGGACGAAGCGATCGCGGTTGAAGTAGTCTGGATCGTTGGGGGAGTACTGCATAACGTATTTCCAGAGAGCAAGGCCAATAGCAGCCATTCCCATGGCACCGCTACAAGTCATTCAGTCAGTTTGTTCCATCTTGTGGTGGTGTGAGTCTTACCCAGGGTGACCGCCCTTGAACTGCTCGCAAAGGTCAGCAATCAAGCATCGGAATTGCCGCAGGACAAGATCAATTGTCTCTGCATCATCATTCTGGATCAACTTGACAACGTTGGAAAGGGCGACAGGCTCCTCCTGGGTCTCTGGGGTGATTGCAATGGGCGCCATCTTGAACTGGATTTTGCGATGCTCTGGCAGAACAGAAGATGAAGGAGATGTCGATCGGAAGAAGAAGAAGATGATGCAGCAGCATCTTTTTAAAAAAGCATCTTGCTGCGCGTGATCTCGTCGAGACGACGATGATTTCCTACTACAACTACAACCGCTCTGGCCTTCCAAACAAGGTAGGGAAAAGCGCCGTGGGGTTTGCCAGTAGACGTGGGGTATTATTGTCGTTGGCATCATTGGATGCTGTATCGTCAAGAGGTTTCTATATCAGGCAGTTGGAGGCACCCAGATTATGGCTTTGCCTCTTAAGGCTAGAGGTAGGGAACTAGCGCTTAGACTTGCTATTTGGTGAGTGGAACAAGGATTGTCAAGTCATGTTTGGTTTCTTGTGGGGAAACGGTTGCTGATACCCTTAGAGATGATGAAGCTTGTTTGAGGTTAGTTGAACTGTCTAGATTTGCATAACTCTGGATGGGAAAGCTACGGAGTTCTCCGTATGTTGGGGTAAATGTGCCTGGCTGCTGAAAGAATAGACAATTCCGCTTGTGGAACCGAACAGGAAGCAAAAACAAACAGACAGCTATAGGCGAGATTTTAGGCGGAATAAGTGGTAGTATTTGTGTCTGTCAAAATGCTGATCGATTCTTTTTGTCTTGCCCCTCTCACAAGCGAAGCATTGCTAACGCATCATCGTTCTTTGTGATGGGACAAAGCCCGGCTACAATTACCTTGTCTGAATGCTTCCAGTCGGAATCCCCAAAACAACATCAGCTGCATCATCATTCGCATAGACCTTCCGCTCGAATGCCATCACGGCAATGCTCTGCTACCAATTGAGTGGTGTCGTGGGCTTCTCAGAAATGGATACTCAGAGGCTATGACTTTGTATATTCTGAGAACCTTCTCCGACATTTTGACCTCTTCTCCAACCTCTACTCTTCACCAGATCTTTGTGCAATCCTGTTGATATCCACCGCTCTTGTACAGCTTCAATCCTATCATGGCTTCCGCTATCGTCTCCGACATTGAGCTCCCGGCCAACGTGCCAGAGTCCCAAGAAACACCCGCCTCCAAAGCATCGGCCTACAAGCTTTTCTCCCTCGAGAAAAAGACTGTCGCCATTACCGGCGGAGCCCGTGGTCTGGGTATTACTCTAGCCATCGCGGTAGTCGAAGCTGGTGGCAGCGTAGCCTGTCTCGACATTCTGGAAGAGCCATCACCCGCCGAGTGGGAACAGCTCAACAAGATCGCCACGACAAACAAGGTTTCTGTCTCGTACAGGAAATGCGATGTCACAGATGAAAAGGCGGTCGAGACTACGATGAAGGACATTGCGGCTGAGGCAGATAAGTCGGGTGCTCCGTTCTGGGGTACCATTGCCTGCGCTGGTATTCAGCAGCAGATCGCTGCGCTGGACTATCCTGCCGCTGACTTTGACCGGATATTGAGGGTCAACGTGACGGGTGTCTTCAACACGTGCAAGTATGCGGCGCGTATGCTGCGAGAGAAGAATAGCCCTGGTAGCATTGTCATTATCGGCAGCATGTCGGGCAACATCGCTAATCGAGTAAGTCATTCAATTATGAGACAGTGTTAGTGAAGCTAATGTGCTCTAGGGACTCTCTTGCACAGCGTACAACTCGAGCAAGGCTGCTGTTCAGCAAATGTGTCGATCAGTCGCTCAGGAATGGGGGCAATACGGCATCAGAGTTAACACCCTTTCCCCAGGATACATCAGAACTGCCATGACGGATCAATTGCTTCAAGAGAACCCCGAGGTGGAAAAGACGTGGATGGCGGGCGCTCTGCTAGGACGGTTGGGTGCACCTGAGGATTTCAAGGCTCCGGCTGTGTTTTTGCTGTCTGAGGGTGCATCATTTGTTCATGGAGCTGATTTGAGGGTTGATGGAGGACACTGCGCGTCGGCATAGTCAAAGGGTGGCGTTATAGAACAATATCACCAAAGAATTCATTCATAGGCAGCTGATTTCATGATTCAACCTTGTCAACGGAACTGGCTTAAAGCGTAGCGTAGCGTCTCACTGCCACCGCCAAAACACGCCGCTAATTCAGCCTCAGCTGGGCTCATATCGCGGATGCCTTGCGAAGCTGTTTCATAAATTTGGCTGCCTCCAGCTTAACGCCTATAACATCAACGCTGCTCCCATATTGACCAGTGGAATAATCACCTCTATTTCACACAAAATGAACTCCATTTCTCTATCAGACAACGCCCACAAGGCATTGGAACCATCTCATTTCCAAGACCGCATCATCGGGACACTCTTTGGCTCAGCTCTTGGAGACGCTATCGGATTATACACTGAGTTTCTCTCAGCTGAACTCTCTGCAAAAGCATACCCCGACCGAACATTTACTCTACTCCCTACCGAGAAAGCAACACCCTTCCGTCGCGACCATCACAGAAACTTTCATCGTCCTGGCGAGTGGACTGACGACACAGATCATGCCGTCCTGATTCTGCTGTCTTATCTTCACAGCGATGGGAAGAAGCTTGATCCTCAGGATTTTGCGTCGCGACTTTCGGTATGGGTTCGTATGGGACTGCGTGCGCTAGATACATTACCTCTCGGTCTTGGACGGACCGTAGGTGGTATTGTACGCAGTAAATCGTACCTCGACGATCCTGAAGGAACAGCGAGGAAGTTTTGGGCGACGGGCAGTTACAACGCTGCGCCTAATGGGAGTCTCATGAGGACTCACCCGCTAGGGCTGATGTGTCTTAGCAAATCTGTCGAGGAGACGTTTCAGATTGCGGCTGACTTTTCTGTCGTCACGCATGTTGACCCCAGATGTGTCGTGTCTTGCGCCATCGGTACTGCTCTTGTTCGTGGTCTTGTCCTCGGCGAGATCTATGAGGAGCAGCATATCGACGATTTGATCGAGGCCGGTCTTACATGGTATAGCGAGCATCGTGAGAAAGAACTTCAACAGCCTGAGAGAAAAGACGAGCCTCGCTTGGATGTCGATGAATTTAGAAAACATGCGACAGCAAAAACTCTGGCTGACCTCAAGTTGGATGAGAGCTACAAGATTGGCTACGTATACAAGACCTTTGGTTCTGGCATTCTTCTTCTGCGTCTTGCACTACGCCAGCTCAAATCTTCTGGAAGATTATGCTCCCAACTTGCGATATTCGAAAAGCTTATTACTGATCTCACCATGGAAGGTGGCGATGCAGATACAAATGCTTGCTTTGCCGGCGCCCTTCTCGGCGCTTTACTAGGCTACAAGACCCTCCCACTGCATTGGCGAGATGGTCTCCGTCATGGAACATGGCTGATGGATAAGTCGGAAGGATTGTGTAATGTACTGGGTGTTACTAAGGGTTCATATTCAGGATCTGGTGACAAGGATACGGCAGAGGATGGAGGACGGGGATTCTTGACGGATGCGCAGATGGAGGAGAAGTGTATGCGGATGCAGGCTTGGATGGCGCAGGAGGAACAGGAGTGGAAGAGGAAACAGGAGGCTGATAAGAAGAAGTCAAATTGGTTTGCGTGGAAATGAGCGACAGGAGAAGAATGTATAGGATAATAGTAGCGCAGTGACCGCATTTCTCCTATTACTGTACTTGGTTATTCAGTCGCTGCATGTGGTACACAATGGCCATAAATTGAGGCTATATCAAGCTTTCCCGAGAACTTTGCAAATATTTACCAACCTAATCACGCCCAATGATAACAACTCCTCGAACGCTACTCACGTAGCTGAACCTCAGCCCCAGTCTTCTCATCACGCCCAACATCAGCCGTCTCCCCATTCATATCCTTCTCAGGCGTCTCTCCAGGAACGCCCATGCTATGATCCCAATGAAGCATGACCTTTGACCCAGTGAAGAGCTTGTCGATCTGCTCAAGGGACAAAAGTCGAGTCTCGGGGTAGAAGAAGTAGATCAGGGGGAGGAAGGCAGCGTTGAAAATTGCAAAGTAGATGTATGTCTTCCACCCGATGTTAGATATAGAAACGGGCGTGATCTCGACGACTAGGAAGGTAAAGATCCAGTTGGAGGCTGTGGCGAGGGCGGCGGCGCGCGTGCGGATTGCCAATGGGGCGTATTCAGCAGGGACTGAGATACTGTTAGTGTTTTTGCTATGTGTGCTGGAGTAATTTACTTACGCAGCCAGGGAATTGCGAGTAATCCCACAGCGAAGAAGAAGTCTATCGCAGTTAGCTAAACGCTCTTTTCTCAACACCATTTAACTCACTGAACAAAAAGAGCATGACGATGGCTACGATGCCAGGGCCTGTTTGTCCTGTTGATACAGTACCGGCTAGAACAGCCATACATATGGCCTGTCCTGTTACTGCAAACATCATCAATTTGCGACGGCCAAGGCGATCAATGATCCAAATTGGGATCAACGAGGAGAAAAAATAAGCGATTCCGTTGAATCCGGCTAGTAATAGGCTCAGGTTGTGAGGAATTCCGACTGATTCTTGGAAGATGACGGGAGCGTACTGGTGGAAAGGTTAGCAACTTGGGTCCATTTGATGAGGTAGAGAACTTACATATGTGATCAGGTTAATTCCAGAGAGCTGAAAAGAGATAGTGTTAGTTTACATCTATATAGACAAGCGATGGGTGTGCTACCTGTTGCATAAACTGTCCACCAATTCCCAGCAAAGTCCGATAGAGAAACTTTTGCTCTCCATTTTTCCACATAGCCTTGAAACTACTCGTTTGAGCAGCTTCACGCTCTTCAGTAATAGCATGTTGAATCTCAGCCATGCTACGTGTGACAGAAGCATCATCTTTGCTGATAGACCGGGCGTCTTTGCGCACAGCCCAAAGGACCTCGCGCGCCTCGTCGTGAAGATCGTGGTTAATGAGCCAGCGAGGGGATTCGGGGAGGACAAAAACGCCTGCAAAGGTGACTATGGCAAAGAAGATCTGGAAGGCTAGAGGGAAGCGGAATTGGGCATCATTGGTGACAAAGGACATGCCGTAGTCGACCCAGTAGGAGAGCATGACGCCAAAGATGTTGATGGCGAGTTCAATGGCGAGACCCCGACCGCGATCATTGGCCTTCATCAGCTCAGAGTGCCAAACAGCTAACAAGAGTTAGTTTAACTTTGTTGAGTTCGTAGGAAAAGACTTACGAATGGTACTGGTGTTCATGCCGTTTCCTAAACCCGCTACAATGCGCCCAACGATCATCTGAGGAATACCAAACGCGGCAGTCTGAAGAGCAGCTCCGATGCTGAGAACTACACAGCCCATCATGATACACTTGCGACGACCAAAGTACTCGCCAAATACGAGACAGAAGATAGCGCCAAAGAAGCATCCGATTTCGTAGATGGCGACAACAGTGCCTTGGAGAGATGAACTACCGTTGCCGCCCTCTGTGGTGTCAATCTCGGGGAATGTGCTGGTGAAGGCGTAGCCTGTTAATAGGCCTGACATTACACCTTGGTCATAGCCGAAGAGGAGGAATCCTGAACCAGCTGTGGCTGTGATGGCCCAGTCTAGGGGCTTGCCTACCAAGATTGTCATGCTAGGCGATATTGGAAGGGCTTGTTAGTTGTGGATGAGGCTATTCGCAGTGGGGAGGGTAAAGATCCAGAGAAGGGCTGGGCTGGGAATAACGAGGCTATTCACGATGGGGCTATTGCACATTCATATATACTGTATTGATCTACAATCATCTTCTAAAAAATCGCGAGTTACATTAATTGACTCGCATGTTTGACAAGGTTTGTTCCAAGGCATCCCCATGGGGGGCGTTAATTCGCGATTTTCCGGGGTAGATGGGAATCTACAAGCGCCAATTGGAGAAAAAGGCTGCAAAATCTGGGGCATTTAGGCAGCCGAATTAGGGGATTGATGCGCTGATTGACATTTCTGCTTGGGGTTGCCTTGTTTCTTTCTCAAAGGATGGTTATAGCCGATGCTGGTGTCATGGTGAGGTTTTTTGTGTTGGAGAATGAAACGATTTGGGGTGGCGACATTACTTTAGGGAGTTGAACAAGAATTGGCCGGTCTCTACTTGAACTTTATGTTACATGCTATAGTAAATATTATAGATATCTTTAAAATCTTATACGAAATACTAAATAGTACGGTATATGGTTAATAATATATTAGAACTTTTTTCTTAATTTGTTTAATTATCATAAACTGCGTAAAAAGTATGAGAAAGCGGCTAGTTCTTATTCAACCCAGGAGAGACTGAATTAGTGTTGAAGTGTTTGTACTAGGTATTTTGTGATAATTTTTTTCAGCGACATTAATTATGTAATGCAAGTCTCAATAATGCGTAACAGAACTCGCGCCTCAAGTGCATGTAAGTGAACAACAGAGCCGCCTGGAAGATCTAGGCCGCGCAAACATGGCAGGTCTTTTCCAAACTCAAACAATTACCCGAAGAAGTAAGTCAAGTTCGCAGTGTTTTTAGTGTTGAAGCCAGACTCCGCTTGGAGATGCCATAAACGGCTGTAGAAATTGGAGCTGCACCTGATCGACTTTCAATTCCCCATCTCCACCCCCTCACGGATATGCCCCCGGCATTTGTAACGCTGAGTTATACAGAGACTCCTCTATCTTGATCATGTACACCACTGCGTGCGTACATTTTCCTCATCGGACACATGTATGATAGTAGAATACATTGCAGTCATTTATCGTTGTGGCTGAGATGTATCACTAGAATAATAAGACTTGGACTCATGTTCCAATTAGGAATCTGGGACCGCTCGACAAAGGATCATAAGAGAAAGATGCCACAAAGGAGGGGAAATGAGAAAAGCGACAAACAGCATTTTAATTCTTTGAGCGTTTGCGTTTCTATCTTGCCTTGATCATCGTAAGACAAACAACACAAGCAAACATGACTCTGGGTATGAACTAGCCATCCAGATGATGCCTAGACAATATTGACTCGTACACTGCAGGAAAGAGCTTCATCAACGGTGTCTCAAACTCAGTAGAGAGAAATCTCAGGAGTTGCATTCTTCACGACCCGTCACTGAGCCTCATTGCATCGGAAAAAGGCAAGCCCAAGGATGCAATCTGACCATGGACAAAGACTGACCATTTGCTAGTCCTCTACCGACGAAGCGACTTCCAGAATAATGACAAAGTCATCCTCATCTCGGGCGGAGGCTCAGGCCACGAACCAGCGCATGCAGGCTATCTCGGCGAAGGCGCACTAGACGTCGTGGTAGCAGGCGAGATCTTTGCCTCTCCGTCAGCGTCGCAAATCCTCACAGGTCTGCAGACTGTCAAGTCGTCAAAGGGGTTTGTTGTATGCTTCAGAGTCAAGTGCTAGGCTGACTTGGAGACAGATCGTTGTTGATCGTCAAGAACTACACGGGTGATAAGCTCAACTTTGGATTGGCAGCTGAAAAGGCAAAGGCGGAAGGCCAAAAGGTGGAGATGGTCATTGTTGGCGATGATGTATCTGTCGAGGGCAATTCGCTTGTCGGTCAGCGAGGTTTGGCTGGGACAGTGTTTTGTCATAAGGTTGCTGGAGCCAAAGCAGCGCAAGGGTATGTTCACGCCAGCTGTACAAAACTCATCTAACGCCCTACAGAGCCTCCCTCGACCAAGTCGCTGCTATCGCCAGAAAAGCCGCTTCGCAAATGGCCACTGTCGCCGCGAGTCTCGATCGCTGCAGTGTTCCCGGCCGAGCGAACCAAGAGTCCCTCCCCCACGGCCAGCTTGAGTTCGGTATGGGAATCCACAACGAGCCTGGCGTCAAGCGAGAGGAAGTTCCAAACCTCGAGACTACCGTCGAAAAGGCGCTGAGCATGATGTTTACGCCAAAGGCCAACATGTGGCAGCCCGCAAAGGGACAGCGCGTTGCTTTGATGGTGAACAACCTCGGTGGGCTGAGTGTCTTGGAACTCGGTGTTGTCGCAGACGAGGTGGTGAAGCAATTGATTGCGCGAGATATCCAGATTAATAGGAGTCTCGTTGGCACTTTTGTCACATCGCTCGATGGGCCTGGCTTCTCGGTTACTCTGTTGTCACTTGACGACGAGCTGACGGAGTTGCTTGATGCTCCCACCACAGCGCCTGCTTGGCCACGTTCTATTTATGGATGGGCGACAGATGCCGAGTCTGTATCGAAGAAGGAAATAATAGTCGCGGCTGCTAAGCCCAATGGCCGAGAGACGGGAGTTAAGGGTAAGTCAAAACGATGAAGTGGTCTTAGGACCATGCTGATTGAAGATAGTCCCGACGTCGCTCGTAAAGGTCCTTATCGAATCAGTGGCACGAACAACAGCGAGGGATGAGCCTAAGATCACAGAGTATGACACGCTTGCGGGCGATGGAGACTGCGGAGAAACTCTTCTCAATGGAGTCACTGGTACGCCTCTACTAACTCCATCAGCGGGAGATGCAACTAATCTTACCTCAATGTGTAGGTCTAGTCAAAGAATTCGAGAACGAAAATGCAGAGACGTTGGATATTGGCCAGATCTTTCGACGAACTGCCACCACGGCGGAGCGAAGTATGGGCGGCACATCAGGAGCCATCTACGCCATCTTCCTCAACGCCGTAGCAAACCGTCTCCTCGAGCTATCCGCTAACTCGTCATCGCTTACAGTCTCCGAACTCATCCAGAATGCTCTCGAAGGCGGTCTGGACGAATTATGTAGATACACGCCTGCGCGCATTGGCCACCGCACATTGATGGATGCTCTCATCCCGTTCGTCAAGACCTACGCTCTGGAAGGCTCGTTGAAAGGTGCTCTGACTGAGGCGTGCAAGGGCGCTGAGAGCACGCGGCAGATGGCGGCAGCTTTGGGACGCGCGAGTTATGTTGGCCAAGACCGGTTTGATGAAGAGGGTGGTATTCCTGACCCTGGAGCTCTTGGTGTTGTGAGTATTCTTGAAGGATTGTCTGGTGGCTTGGACGCTCGAGCCAATTGAACGAGTCGTCCGAGTTGCAGCTGAAGTTTCTGGGGAAGAGATCTCATCCGACCTCCCCCACCAAGTTGGCCTTGGTTGCAATGCCGAATGGGCGTACTGAGGGCAATTCTAAGCGGAGGTGGACTAGTTGTATTTTGGTCATGTTCATTTGTCGAGGAGCGAGAACAGTTGGATTAGGTTTGTCAGTTGTCGATTTGTTTCGATTCTCTGGTAATAATTATGTCTTGAATGAAATATTGCTTAATGACTTTCAGTATTTGCCGATCACGAGGTAGTAGCCATGTAAATTGGCGTCTAGAATTACCCTGCCCCTCCACTATATGGATACAGTATTTCTCACATCTCCACCCCGTTCTCCCAAGACTCTCATCGCTCATCTGCAAGCATAACGGCATCTAAAGCGGCTACAATTGACAAATATGGAGCAATCCTCCGCCTCTCGATCCCGATCCCGACCCCCGCCCCGATCCGAGTCCGCCAAGCACAAGCGGACGAGATCCGGATGTCTCAATTGCAGACGCAAGAAGCGCAAATGCGACGAGGGCCGACCGGCCTGCGGGACGTGTCGGCGACGCAATGAGCCTTGTGAATGGGGTCTCAAGGTCGCTTTTCGGGCTGAGCATGCCCAGTGCTTGAATGCGCGGCATCCCTCTATGCGCAAGATGGCGCGGAGGAGACCGCCGAGAGAGTTTGAGATTCTCGATATTACGGATGAAGTTATTCGTGATTACAATGCTGTTGACACGGAGGATGATGAAGCTGAAGCTGATACACAAACTAGCAGTGCTGGTAAGGACTGTAAGAGGTTGATGTTGAGAGATAGTACTGACCCGGGCATTTAGATTGTTCAAATCTTATTGTTAGCGAGAGGTCGTTAGATGCCAACAACTGTACAAATGGCTATCTTTCGGTTCAGACTCCAGGCATTGATACCTCTTCACCTACATCACAGCGCCAGACTGAAAACGCTGTCGCCGACCTCCTCTATTTTAGCCAGAATGGCCAATCTCATCCGCGTGTTGACATTGACCCGGCTTTGCAGGTGTCAATGGAAACTGTTCCAATTGACATGACAACGGAATACCCATATATCGATCAGCTACAACCATTTACACCAGAGGGAATGTCGGAGGACGGCATCTTCCTACCAGGCTCTGCATATCACGAGTTGCATTCTACTCTACGCAACCATCTCATCCAAGAAACACGGTCGGATGCGCCAACAAGAGCACCGACACCACGGCTCGAAGTCGATAACGCACCGGGAGTGACGCTGGAAGACACAACGAATACAATCTCGATAACTGATTTTCAGCCCTCGCAGACACCGCTGCTCTCTGAGCATGAAGAGTGCTCTCTCTGGAAGAACTACTTTGATGAGATTGCTCCCTGGCTTGACAAGTTTGATCGAGATCGGCATTTCCAGCAGATTCTCCCTACCATGACCAAAGACAACGATCATCTGCGGTACTCAATGCTCGCTCTGTCAGCCCGTCAGCTCGAGCTCAAACAAACCCTTCCAACTGACCGCAGTCTCGCGTTGTATCAGGAAGCAATTCATCTCCTTCTCCCGCATCTGCCCACACGTGGAACAGCTGTTATCGCAACTTGTGTCATTCTCTGTGTGTTGGAAATGCTGAGCTGTTCGCCAAAAGCGTGGCAGCGCCATCTCGATGGGTGTGCGAGCCTCATGGAAGCTGTCGGCATCAATGGCTTCGTTGGGGGTACAGAACAAGCCCTCTTTTGGTGTTTTGCGCGTATGGATGTCTGCGGAGGTCTCATATCGTCCGTTAAAACGCTCATTCCTGTCTCTCACTGGGCGTCCAAGACGTTGTCAATTGAGAACGACATTGAGCTCTTCAAGAATGCATCGACGTTTGAGGACTGGGCCAACTATGCTGTGTATCTCATCGCCCAGGTCCTAGATTTACTAGCACCTCAGTCATCAGACTCAACCCGCAATGACTCCAGGTTCCGCACCCGCTGGCTCAAGTTGTGGAAGTACCTCTGCGACTGGTACCAAGAGCGTCCAGCGCCCTTGCATCCCATAATGACAATTCCCTCAAACGAAACGTCGCCCTTTCCAACAATTCTCTACTCGAACCCAGCCGCTATATCAGGGAACCAGTTACATCACACGGCGTCGATTCTCATGCTGCAGAATCAGCCATCGACGGTGCGGCTTGGCCATACGACGAAGCCGAGGAGTATTCTGTGGCATGCAAGGCAGGTGTGCGGTATAAGTATCTCGAATGAGCACCATGGGGCATGGACGAATGGTGTTCAGCCGCTGTGGATTGCTGGGCGATGTATGAGCCATCCGAGTGAGCATAAGGCGATACTGGAGTTGTTGGATAGGATAGAGAGAGAGAGTGGATGGGGGACTAAGTGGAGGGTTGATGATTTGAAGGAGTTTTATAAATGTTCTTTGGCAACCATCTAAGACGGTTGCAAGCCGAGTCGGACTGATGACACCGATTGTTATGTTCGTGATGTGAGGCGGATCGTGGTTTTTGGTCTTGTAGCTGTGGACCATCATCTGTATTATCCAACCTTGCTTAAAAGGTTCAGCTCGCAATGAATAACTGCTCAATCCTTTACATATTCTACTTGGGCATTTGTTTTCATGATTTGATCTTGTGTTTGGTCATTCGAGTTTTATGTTGGCCTGTTTGATGTATTATGCTGGGGCTCACGTGCCAAACAGAAATCGGTGGTGAGACATCAGTGCTCGAATCGCATTTGCTGCCCTTTCAACCTCAACATAACTCATCTCAAATTATACCCAAACCACAACCAAGCTTGCACCACATCAACACCATATTTTTTATCATTTTCAAACTCA
This sequence comes from Fusarium guadeloupense, assembly GCA_021655865.1. Taxonomy (NCBI): domain Eukaryota; kingdom Fungi; phylum Ascomycota; class Sordariomycetes; order Hypocreales; family Nectriaceae; genus Fusarium; species Fusarium guadeloupense. The sequence continues at coordinate 68,179 of JAJJWM010000069.1, forward strand.
TGCTATCATGCCCAAACTTAAATCTATCAAAGACCTCATCCACCAGCATCCTCGGGAGCGACTCTACGTTCAGCCCCTAGAATGGACACAACTACATTTGGAGCTGCTCCACGTTTCTTTCCAGGAGGAAACAACCGAAGGCTTACCTCAGGATGAGGCACCAAAGACAGATGGAAAGAAATCTGTCGATCGCGGTGCTCGCGCCGCTGAGCGTTTGGCAAACTCAGAGATGAAGAACGCAGCCATCAAGACACTCGTCACCGAAGATGGCGGACCTCTACGATTCCAAAGGTATTGTGACTTGCAATCTCTCCTCCCTCTCGTCTACAATCTTACGCTAGTTGCGCAGACCTTTTGGCTACTTCTGCTTCGGCCCAAAGCACGAGTTTCGTCTTCACGGCGCCATCTTCTCCCTGCGCTCAAGTGGCAGCCTAGCACCTGTTTTTGCCTTTATGCAGCGCGGCATGATCAGAATCCAGCGAGAAGGCGTCTTTCAGCTGCCAAAGCCACGAAGGCCTAACCCACCCGCCGAGTTGCTGCGGGAGATGCGGATTAAGTTGCTTGAGCCGTCTGATCCGTGGCGTGATCCGTACATTTTGGCTGTGCTTGTTGGGATGGGGCAGTCGCAGGCTGAGGATAAGCAGTCTCCGAAATATCCCTTTGGCGAGGATCATCTGTTCAAGGTAACGTACCTCTTTAGCAGCGATTTTTTATGATTCTAATGATTTGTAGACTTGTGCTGTCTTTGTCGACGAGAAGAACACAGAGTTCATGTACTTCTACTCTGCGGGAATCTCTGTTGCTTTTCTGAGCAAGTTCGAGTATCCCGGCACATTGATAAAACCAAAAGGCGCCATCTTGTCTGAGCTTTGCATTCAGATGAAAAAGATTCCGTTTGGGCCGCACTCGACTTTGAGATCGAGACTGCTCGCGGAAGTCCAAGAGTGTTGTGGTGATATGGAAGTAGTTAAGAATTGAGCAATGGGGAAATGGAAAGGAATATCAACGCCGGGAGCTATACATAGCATTCAAGCAGCAATGAGTGGCAAAGGATGCGAAAGCCTGCTTCTTCTTCTTTGGCAGCAAGATGTTTTACAAGTTAGAGTGTATTTCAAGTTATTACTGGGCACAGAAGGTTTTAGTTGGCAGTTAACTTTATCGCATATAGGCTGATATAGCCCATCAGGCATGGTTTCAAAATATATATCGCATGACCATCGACCAGGATTAGATATACTCAATCAATCAATTATACTTTGTGATATATCAGAGTTGCATAGCCTACCAAATCGGGTCATGTCCTATATACCATGTTATCCCAGCTAAGTTCCTTTTAGGATAGGGCTCTTAACTCTATTTCCATTTTCGTCGCGATGTTGCATTGTCTTTACGTGATCAGCCAACCCTATGCCCTATCCAAATTGCAAGGTTCTGTATCGAGTCACGATCTCGCTAGGTTTCTTATCATCACATACAGATGGATACATGAAGGCATAGACGAGGACCTTATCGCTCACTGCAAGGATACATGTTCCTTTTGTTGTTCGTGATCGATTAGATCATGTCGATCCTAAAGTGATCTTCCCGGGGACGTCCCAAGAAGGGCAGCATGATCTCCTCTCTGTACCATTTTCATCCAGATTGCTACCAGGGACATTTTGGCAAATTGACATAGAGCCACATCGGGCCGAGTGTGAAGAGCCCTTCATTATGGTGAGCATCAGCCGAGTTGGAATAGTCTCACCTGAAATCGGTACGAATAGGAACCGAAAGTGTATTCCCAGGGCAGGACGGCGACGCCATTCCCAGAATACATACTAGAGTATAAATCAAGTTAGCCTCAGCACCCGAGTTATTATCCTGTGCCCTATATAATAGTCTGACTATTGCCAAGAGAAAATACACTTTTGAAAACTAATCAGTACTACCAGAACGGCCATTGTCGGCGTCTCCGTTGCTCGATGAGCTGCCTATTCGGTTGAAGTCGTGTCACATATCGTTTTCAATAGCCTCGAAACGAACAACGGAGGAACGAGCACCTAGTTTGTTTCCACCAGTCTTAGGAAGCATGACTTGGATACGAAACCTTAAACAAAGTCTATTACACTATCAAGGTCTCTCTTTCTTAGCTGTTCTGTTCGGCATCCCCATTGAAACAAGATGACAGGGGGATTCTGGCCCTTGCATGGTTTTCTCGGGACCTCTCCTCCGTGTGGGATGTCCGAAACACTGGTCGAATGGCTGTCTCGTTTTGGGCGCACGTCACAAGTGACAAGACGATCTGACGCAGTCTGCCGGTTTCATGACACCCTTGGCTTGATTGTTCTCGACCTGAATTGCCGACTGGGTATCCCTGCTAGTTCCCGTGGCTACCCCAGCAGGAGATTAGAGGAGCTCGAGACTGAATCAGACATGACCTTATCACTTTTCAACCAGCCCGGTGCAAACAGGCCGGTGCTTTGATTGTGATGATGGAAACGACTATAAAAGAGCTGATGTATTCGAGATGTTTTTGAAATTCGTTCCTCAAGACACTCACACATCAGCAACCACCAGCCTAGCCTTCTACCCAGTTTCAAAATCTCCCAAGTTCTCATCACCATGAAGTTCCTCTCTATCCTCCTTGCTGGCCCGGCTCTCGTTGCTGGAAGATACCTCAGCAGCGAAGTCTCCTCTGGAACTTCTACCCATTACGGTGGCAACGTTGCTGGAGGAAACTGCGGTTTCGTCGGCTACACGATTCCTTCGGGTCTCTATGGAACTGCCTTCTCTGGATCCAACTGGGATAACGCTGGTGTTTGCGGTAACTGTATTGAGGTCACTGGCCCAACTGGACGAAAGATCAAGGCCATGGTAAGTTCTTCTGACGAGTAACTTGTTCTTGAATCTTTTCTAACATTGATTTAGATCGTCGACAAGTGCCCCGAATGCAGCAAGGGCCACCTTGATCTCTTCCAAAACGCCTTCACTGCAGTTGGTGGCGTCAATGGACTTGTCAACACCAGCTGGAGATCCATCTCGTGCGACATCACCACTCCCCTGGTCCTCCGCAACAAAGAAGGTAAACCGCCACCAGCAATTTCTCAAAACATGCAATGTGATAGTGGCTGACATCAAACTCAGGAACAAGCCCTTACTGGTTCAGCATGCAGGTCCGCAACAGCAACCTCCCTGTCAGGAGCCTCGAGGCCAGTACCGACGGCGGAAGGACTTGGATTGGCACTACTCGACGCGACTACAACTTCTTTGAGAACCCGAGCGGTTTCCGAACTAACACCGTTGATGTCAGAATCACTAGCTCTACTGGTAGCACCATCATTGTCAGGGGTGTCAACACCAACCCCTCAACTGAGTTCAGGGCTGCCTCAAACTTCCCTTAAGAGGGAGCATGTCTTGGGTGAAAGGAGGAGCAGTTTATAGTGATGACTGACGATGAAGCGGTTGGTGTGGTTCACGACATTTAGGGGCTCTTCTTCTACGTAGATTATTCAGTTGAACATGTACATACAGGAGGTGGTCGGGCTGATAGAACCAGGCTATAGTACATATATCTATCTTGTTGAATGCGTTCAAAATTCCCAGTGTGAACGAAGTATGCTTATAACTAACACTGGAGGGTGTTGGATCTGATTGCTGCGGTTATTTGATTATTGTGAAGAGGGCGCTTGGTTTCGTCGCTTAGGGTATGCGACTGATAATTTACGTGGAGATCTGACCGGTACTAAGTTGATAGAATATTATCTCACATAATATTTTGCCCTGACACGTGCCCTAGAAGAGTAATCAATGTCAGTTGCAAACACTAGCGCTATGCCGTCATACGTTGGAATAACATGAGATCAGATCCTTGATTTCCTCCCTATGTATGAGTCGATTGCAACATGGTTGGATATGATAAATGTTTCATTGCAAACGTTTTAACACAAGAACTTGGTCAAATATCACCAGTTACTTGATTATCTCCAGTGTTCTACAACCGTTATAAATCGTTACGATGATTACAGCAGGCTCTTCTAAACCCAAACCAAGCGAGGAGCATACAACTCTTCTAGATACCTTCAACCCACGCAGGATCCGTGAGCTTTACAATCTCAAACCTCATCCAACCACCGGCCGCCTTATCGATTCCTACCCTTGCACTCGAACCAAGCCCATGCGCGTTCTATGCCTCGGACAATCGCGCACAGGAACCATGACCGTCTTTACTGCCCTTAAACATCTGGGATATACGCCCTATCACATGGCTGTAGCCCTAGGAAGCCCCAAAACGAACCTGAGTCTCTGGGGCGAAACGCTCGATGCAAAGTTTCATGGAAAGGGAAAACCATGGGGTCGTGAAGAATTTGATAAGATTCTCGGTGATTACGATGCCGTGGCTGATGTGCCAGCCATCTGCTTCGTCGAAGAGCTCGTAGCTGCGTATCCAGAAGCCAAAGTGGTCGCCACGCAGCGCGGTGTAGATAGTTGGCTTCGCAGTATGGACTCGACAGGTGGCCGTGTCCTACGATGGCCTCTGTGGGAAACTCTGGCAAGATGGGATCCAGCACTCGCCGGTTCCTTTTGGAATTTTGCAAAGAAAGTCATGCCTGCCAATTTTCACACAATGCATGATTTTTCGGAGACATCGCCAGCCCGTGAAGCTTTTTCTCAGCACTATGAGTTGGTAAAGAAGACAGTGCCTGCTGATCGAATGCTGGAGTTTCGAGTTCAACAAGGACGGGAGCCCCTTTGTGAGTTCTTGGGGGATCCAGTCCCTGAGACTAATTTCCCTAGACTTAATGATGCAAGGCAGTTTGTTTTTGCACATGGTATTATGTGGTGGATGGCTTTTGCTAAGATGGTAGGTAAGATGTGTCTTGGGGTTGGAGTTGTTATGATAGGAGTGGCGGTAGCTGTTATATACAGTCAAAGGTATCTATTAAATGTGGGTGATTTGATTAGGCCCATGAGTTGAATGCAGCTGTAATCAGTATATGTTTTCTCATTCCCTAAGTTGCGGTTTTGCTATTTGCGCAGGTCAGCATCTTTATATTCAAGATACGATAGAAATTGAAAGACTAGAATCGTAGATCGTCGTGTATGCATTTTAAAATGCAATACCTCTACGTGAGTTTCATGCTGTATATACTTAATAGAGCATTATAAGAAAAATGAATATGTATTGAAACTGATATTATATCGGCCATGCTTTCGATAGATATACCCGTACAACGCTGGTGATGCTACCCATTCTGTCTATAAGGAATCAAAAATTCCCAGCCTAAACAACTTAGTTATTCAAACTTCTCTAGTATGCGATAATAGTAACTCTTCGCTTATAGCCAAGTGCCGATCAGGGACAAGGTTTCGCAAGCAGAAGCCACATCGTTGGCTGCTTATTATGGTCCAATCGTCTGCAATTGCAACTCGCCTATTCCTTAGACCACAACCTATGGTTTACCAAGTCCGGAGTAGGTGAGAGTTTGGGGGATCATCTATGCCAATTTCGAATAACCGGGAATGGTGGCTAAATTTCCTGGGGCCTCGACTATCCAGCACATTCCTGATTACGCAAGAGAGGACTCTTTAGACTGATCGTTACTCTTATAAAACATGATCCTCTATCCTTCTTCTTTTGTGCCCTCTTTTCGAATTTTGGTCCACCTACGCTGACCATCACTTTGGTCACTGGAAACATTCTTCAGGATGAGATTCAGTATCAGTCTTGTTATCCTCGGCGCGGCTATTGCTGCTGCCAGACCAGCTCAGAAATCCAACTCCAACTTGGATTGTTCAGCATTGGCAAAGGATTGTCTCGAAGCTTCAAAAGTAATTTGGCACACTCGATAAAGACAGCAAAGAACTATAGCTAACCGCAATTTTACAGCCCAACTCTTGTGGCAAAAAGGATCACGAATGCCAGTGCAATGCTTGGCAAGAGGTTGTAAGGTATGTTCATATTTCAGAGTTTGACATCTAGTATCATATTCTGGACTGACTTTTCTCTCCCGCAGCTGCTTGTCTGAATGCCCGCGTAACCCTAGGTTCTGGCTGGCACGAGAAAACACTCGAGGTTTCTGTTCTTGAGGTCATCATGAATTTGATCTACTTATTGATTCTTGAATTGATAACAAGACAAATGAAACGACAGCCTTTAGGTAACTCTGCAGGTCTATCGCCATGATAGATATCCTTTATTAGAGAAATTACTCTGCTTTCCACGGTGTGCTAAGCGGTATTTTGTTCCTCCGGCATGGCTAGTGTTGGTTGATTGGCGTGTTGTTAGTTGAATTGCTGGTCACACACAACAGGGCATGCATATTAAAACGTGAAAAGGGGCATTAAAGTCGAGGCTTGGTTAGCAGCGCAACATGCGTCATTAGTTTCCGCGTTAACTACCTTACATATCTATATGAAGCGAGGCCATATCTGATATGTTAATAGGGGCTTGAATTATAAACTTGTAGAAAGCAGCACAGGTATCTCATGAGATATTGAAGTCGCTAAGGATCATATCTCTTTGTCTGTGACTGCTACCAACACACGGCTTACTCCGACACATGTTTGGCTTTCTATCAATCAACAACAGCCAATGTTTGCAACCTTCAACCTATTAGTCGCTACCTCGCGGCATGTCTGCAACGCTTGCTTCCCAACGCTGAACAGGGGCTTTAGTAACAAAGACAAAGTTTAAACTACTAGATATACTCAGCACCGTAACACGCAGGGTCTGTAGGAATTAGAATTCCTCCAATTCAATCCACAAAAAATGGCCTCTAGAACAGCTCTCAACCAGCGACACACTTTAACTGGACCAAAAGGACTGTTGCAGGTTGACCCTGTCGTCTTAGAATGTAAAGTCCCAGTAAACCGCATTCCATTTCTAACTTTCGTTCTCTGCTTACACTACCATATGATAGGTCTGCCTCTGAGTAGCAAAGATGTTAGGTTTGTGGCCTTTGGCTCATTGGCATGGATGACAACTTCCAAAATTACCACCGAGCTCCAAGATGGTACACCCAAGAACTATTTCCTGAAAATGGCTAAGAAGTGTGGTTCTATCATGATGGAAGGTGAATTCTACTCCCTTCAATCTATACACGAGCTTAGCCCTCGTTTTGTGTGTGCAGTCCATGGCTGGGGCAAGTTCCGAGAATCTGGTTGTCTATTTTCTCATCATGGACTTTTTGGATCTGAGGATGGTTCTACCTGATCCGGTCAAGTTCTGTCCCATTGTTACAAACATACACAAGAAGAGCCAGTCGCCCACAGGCAAGTTCAGGTTTCTGGTTCCAACCTGCCACAGCAAGCATATTCAGCCGAATGAATGGGATGAGTCTTGGTGCCGATACTTCACGAGGTTCTTAAAAGTATTCTTTGACATTGATGTTCAAGTCAACGGATCACGGGAAGAATACCAAGATGCTTTTGAGACCCTCAGGACCAAGGTAGCCCCCGCCCTTCTAGAACCTCTACAGGCCAACGGTCGATTTTTGAAGCCTTGTCTTATCCACGGAGACCTATGGGAAGAGAATACGGGAATCAAAGCCGATGCTCATCAACCTGTTGTCTGCAATGCTTCATGCTTCCATGCACACCATGAGTATGAGTTGGGCATGTGGCGTAGGGGTGCAGTCCAGATAGGAAGCCCACACATCAAGCAATATTTGCGACAGTTTCCATCCAGCGAGCCAATAGAGCAATGGGATGGCCGTAATCGGCTCTAGTCTACCAAGTTTAACCTGGCACACTCTAGTGGTTGGCAATGATCCACAGCGACTCTAGAGATGTAAGTACTCCTCACGAATGGTCCCTGGCTTCTCTTTAGCTTACTCTTTCCTCAAAGAATCCTTCAGGATATGCTATATCTGATCAAGAAGTACGCCAACTTGGACCACAATCAGGCAGTCTTCAACATGAACCAAATTTTCCTGGGGTTACCGGGGTCACAAGAAGAACAGAAAAGAAGCGACTGCCAAAAATAAAAGCTACTTTAGGGAGGAAACAGTACGAGAGATGTGTCTATTAAGAGGGATGGCTAACGGATCGAGGAGACATAGACTGTATTGGGTAGGAATCATACTCCAGTTGACAAGCTAGAAACTATGCCTGTAAGTTCTTATATCCCCATTCTCCTCACCATTTAATTGGACAAACTAATTCTTTTCGAACATAAGAGTTTGTACATCACTTCTATAGACTGTTAGGTATTATATAGAGACAGAAGATATTAGAGTGTATTGCCATGCGTTCTGAAAGTTGTATTGCCTGGGCAGTAAAGCGTCTTGCCTTGAGGACTCATAGAGCAAGGGCGCACGCTGACGGCCTCGACCTCCTAGTAAGCTGCGGCAACCGGGATGAGACACAGCCACTGAGCAAACAATTTCTCATGTAATCCCTGGCAGGGTTTATGAGATAGGAGGTGACTCTATAATTGTGCAATGTAGGTTCTCTTGGCCTGTAGACCTGTGTTTCGCATTCACTACTCACTACTGTCACTCTGATTTGATTCTCATGATCACGTGTGATATAGCCTTCTCTTTTAGGCTCGTTATAAACTTTCATAGTACTCAAAACCTGTTGTGTAAACCTCTGGCTTCAATTCATTATTCTTCCACAGGGCAGTTTCGTAAACACATGCCAGGCCTCCAATCAAAATGTCAAATGTTGCGCTGGTGTTACTCGAGGTGCCACTCAGAGGAGCGGTGCCATCGTCAGCGGCTTCAAGTCATGTTTCGATGATGCTTTCCGACAGTGTGGTGTGGTACTTGTCTGTGTCGCATATGTCGTGTCGCTGGAGGGTTTCCATGTCTCAGTTCTCGATGTCATCTGCCAAATCACATTTACGCTCGAATTATCTGTACAACAAATTACAGAGGATGTATTGTTGGTCTTGAACTCCAAACCAGGGAGAATCCGTTGTTGGCCGTTTCGAACGGGGAGTTGGACCGTTTATATCGTGCCGTGTTCCTTGCAGCGATCAGTGAGTTTCTACTGGCTGCTCGTTTAGATGCGATTTTGGCGCCCGCCTTGGCCCAAGCCCCTGCAGCACGAGAGTATTGTAAGCACCAATAGAGCATTACAAATCTTAGCCTGAACTGCAAGTTTGGGGCACAAGTAAATGAGCAGAGTGTCAAACGGGCGATATTTTATGAAGGGATGATAAGGCTGCATATTCCATATTGCTATTGCCCCAAAAGGACAGCTCAGTAGTCAGCTTCCAGTTAAAGAAATGCTAGTGTCACCAGCTGGAATCCAATCCATACGTCTCTTGTACGACGTCACTCTATATACTAATTTAGCTGTCAGCATTAATAACGTGCATTACAAGATCAAGTCCCTGCTAGTTCCCGTGTAAACGAGGTCTGGTGGGCTGACCCCCGTAACCGTAACGTATCCCATCTGCTGACGGCGGGCCCGAGGGCTGTCATTTAGTGGGGTGGCTTGTACATGTCTCATTCGAACCCTTCCCTTGGACTGAGTTGTTTGCCCTTCAGCCAAAAGGGACATCCTGTTTAATTTATTCCCTTTCTTCCCTCATTCCGTTTCTCTCTCTGTTCTATCATGAATTTTGTTTTCTGACGTGGAGGAACAAAATGCATCGCAAAATCTTTGTTCTGTGCATCCCCCTCTTTTGCTTCTTGTTGATCACGACGAGCTTATACTTGGGTCGCGATCATATAACTCGGTTATCGGAGACATACTTACCGCAATACGTACCTTCGTTTGGGACCACATCTTCAGGAACATCATCTTCAAATCCAGATGTTGCTTTTGCTTCCTCGACTCCTACAGTAGACTCCTTCTCGACCTCAGCCCTTGACACTTATACAACAAACACCGTCGAGCAGGCTACTACACCAACAGTTCAATCTACAACCTCTGCAACTCCAACGAAATCTTCCATTCCAATTGCAAATGGTGAGCTTATACCGTTCGAGAAACGACCTGTGTTGACTAACATGTACTAGGTTCCATTCTCTCTACCGAGCGTATCACTCCTTATATCCACGCCATACTCGATCCTACCTCCAAAGAGCGCCCACGACTCCAATGCCCTCCCCTGGACACCAAACGATACAAGGCCCTCCAGAAGAAGCAACACGCGCGAGAGAGCAAGGAAAGCAAGCAGCACATTGACTTTTTCTTCGCCCTCAATCTACGCAATGTCGTAGACCTTCTGCCTCGCCTCATGGGCAGTATCGTCGAAGCTGTAGAGTTCCTCGGACCTGAACGCTGTGCCCTCTCCATTGTGGAAGGCAATTCTCCCGATGGAACAGCAGATGTTCTTGTCGCATTGCGTCCTTTTCTCGAAGACATTGGTCTCACCTACTTCTACAATAACTCCGCCATCAACCCATCCAAAGGCCCGCGTATTCGCAAGCTAGCTCAATTGCGCAACTTGGCCCTTGAACCGCTCTTCAAGAAAAGGGTGCCTGTCTCAGATGAAACTACTGTTCTCTTTATCAACGACGTCGCCGCATGCCCAGATGATCTTCTTGAGCTTGCACTCCAGCGCCGCAATCTCAACGCTGACATGACTTGCGCAATGGACTTTACCTACGCCGGCCCTGATCCCACATTTTACGACGTATGGGTCAGTTTGCTTCAATCTCCAAGACTGCAATCAGATACTAACAGGTCTACAGGTCGCTAGGACACTCGCCGGAGACACATTCTTCCCCATCCCCGAAGACGGATCCTGGGACGACGCTTGGGATCTCTTCCGCGGCAACCGCCAAGCTCGAATGCGCTACGACGCCCACCTCCCCTTCCAAGTATTTGCTTGCTGGAACGGCGCAACCGCCTTCACAGCCGCACCCCTCCTCCACGGCCTACGCTTCCGCGACCCGAAAAAGGACGAGTGCTTTCAAGGCGAACCGCAGCTGTTCTGCAAAGATCTCTGGCACAAGGGCTGGCGAAAGATCGCAGTCGTGCCTAGTGTTAGCCTTGAGTATACGGATGCAAGGGGCAAGGACATCAAGAAGCTCAAGGGGTACACTGGGGAGGTGGTGAGGCATATGGAAGAGGACAAGGCGGGTATTGACTGGCAGTTTGATCCGCCTAAACAGGTCAAGTGTATGCCTACGTTTGATCGGCAGACGTGGCTCCCGTGGGATGAATCACTATCATGATAGATGCCAGGTTGTTTCTTTTGTTATGTACAATATGGGTTATACCAGCATTCTTAGACCAAGGCGTTGCGGGAGTTTAATGATGCCAATGTCTGTTTACTTGCACTGGAAGCTTCTTGATACAAGTGTCAGTATCACTATATCTCTGTGTATGAAGATGAAGAGTCGCTATACCGTTAATGACTGAGGCTGATGACTTAGGTAGCATCTGCAGAATGGTTACATCAACTAAGCCGAAGTGGTTCGATCTCACCACCACCACCACGTTCCGTTCCTACGTTAGATCCGCCACTTTTCCGCAGTACACACGATTTACGCTAAGGCATTGCAACCGTTCAGCCCTAACGGTTATTTTTAGGCCCTCGTAAACTCAATCCGAACCTAACTCGGACGGCCATGTCCGCGATGACGCTGTTTCCCTTTGATGTCGTGAGGAGGGCTGAGCTGAAGACTGTACGTAAGTCAGGGGGGCAGTTACACGGGTTTCCTCTGTACAGACATTTCATGGGAATAGATTGGCTAGTTCATCTAATGTATTCATATGTCTATCGTGTTCATTCTCTAAGTTCATCAGAGGCTAAATGAGTATGACCATGACGCTCTCTCAGATATTTGCAAGTGAGATGTTTTTCGAATCCAAAAAGAAATATTTCATACACAAGGTCATGTATCCGTCAGTCAATCGTCACAGCCTTACATTCCTTTGCCTTGGATGCGCTCCGCGGCAATGCTATAAGCAGAAAGGGTATCGCCAACCTCACAAGGATCAGGTCCAAACTCGACCTTTTCAAATCCCAGAGGTCGATCCTTCTCAAGCGCCATCTTTCCCATCTGCGCCTGGCATCGAAAGCTTCCGAACCTGTACTCAACAACAGATCGCCCGCCCTCATCGGCTTTGCCCTGGATGATGAGAGGGGTGATCTCATCCACCTCAAAGACGAAGCGAGCCTTAAAGAACTCGGTCAGACTCTCTGGGTTGACAAAGGTTGACTTGCCCGTGATGATGAGCACGCGAGAGGCGTTTGCGATGAGGGGCTGTTCACCGTACTTGACGCGGTTGTGCGTGACCTTGATGGCGTAACCGCCAACCTGCAGACCCTGGGTGAGGGACTTTGAGAGGAGAAGTTGAGCAGGTTCCGGGGTGAAGAAGACGACCTTGGCAGCGGCGGTATCGTGGCGGTCGTAGTCGGGTTCGTTGATGACAGTGCACCAGATGCGACCGACGTTGCGGATCTGCGCAAGGAGCTGTCGGTGCGTCACGTCGGGAGGGAGGTTGGTCAACCAGAGAGCGCAGTTCTGCTCAGGGAGGAGGTTAGCCACACTGGCATTGCGGATAGTGTGCTCGCCCTTGTAGTTGCCTGAGAAAGTGGTCGCATCAACGGGGTCGTCCTCATGGATGACAGGGCGGTTTTGGATGGGGCGCGTGTGAGCTATGGCGGCCATGGGTCTGAAGCCGCGAGGGAACTGGGGCTGGCGAAGAATTGGGCTTTCCAGGTGAAGAGTGGGAGAAACAGGCGCGTTGAAGTGAAGCTGTTGGTTGACGGTCTGGTTCAGCCAGGGAGGATACTGGAAAGACTGAGTTGGCTGGGAAGGCGTCTGGGCATGTGCTGATGAAGAGGTTTGTCGCTCGCCTAGGCTGAGTTGGCCAAAATGCCCCTTGAGACCCTCCCAGATGGCGGGAGACGGAGCCAAACTCCCTGGCAAACTGTTTCGGATTGAGGAAGCGTGGTCAGAGGGGGGGGCTGCAGGCTGGCGGACGGGGTTGGCCGGTGTAGCTGTCTGAGCAGCCATGAGGCTGAACGCAAGAGGATGCTGAGTCTGTCGAGAACTATCACGAAGAGTTGTGAAGCTCTTGGTAGTCGGATTGTAAGTGTTGGGCACAGAGGTTGCAGCCGAGTCGGAAGAGTACAACGGGTTCCATGGCACTGGCGGCGCAACTGGCGACGAAGCCTCTGGAGTAGCAGCAGTGACAGAGTCCTGGGCACCAGATACCCTGTTGGCCCGAATACTGGGAGAGTCATTGAAAAGAAATGGGCGCGGCATGGCTGCCTTCTTGGAATGAGCATTAATGCTCGTGCCCAGATCGGTAAAGGGGGTCATGTGAGGATGAGGAGGAGGAGTAACGACGAGTTCAGGGCTGGAACTCTTGCGAGATTCTGGTGTAGAAGGGTCTCCCATCTTGGCAGAATAGCGAGTGCGTAGAGTCTGAGTTGAAAGAGATATCAATAATGATGAGAAGACAATGCTGAAGTGGTGTGGTAGGTGGGATGTGAGTTGACAAGAGGGTCAAGATTGGAAAATACTGGGGAGAATGAGAACAATTTATAGCCCCACGTATTGAAATCGAGTGAATTTTCCTATTTTCTCGGTTTGAATGGTAGAAAAGGACGAGTTGCACAATGCAGCAGCCTATTCATTCATCTCATCCCATTGATCCAGGGAGAAGCCGTCGTCACTGGCAACGTGCGCGAAGCGGGGACAACAATGACCAAAGAAAAGGGGGCGAAGAAGCATTATTAGACTTGAGTCTGTTAAAAGAGAATTTGCTTTCGTCCAAACATATCATATTATCTGAAGAAGCGTGGGTCGGCAGTTTGTCCCTGTGGTCTTTCGGGTAGCTGCGCAGAAGGTGTAGAAGGCCTATGCGGTCAAACATCAACGCAAAGTGCGGTCAAGAAAGAATCTATCGGTGAAGAATAGTCTTATTCTTTTTGTTTATGCCCATATGCTTGTGTAATTCTTTGATTGGCGGATAGTTGGAGTGATAGAATCCAGCCCATCTTTGGCAAGCAGTTGCACACATGACCTGGGCCTATAGGCCAATGAGATGCAACTTTGCTCTCAACCAACCACTTGCTGTTAGTTCTACTGGTATGCCTGAGCTTTTTGTTTCCGTGTCATCTTTGGCGCGAGTTGGAAGAGAAAGACGGCGTCTCGCTGGTGGTGTGCCATTCACGGCCTTGGAGGTGTTGCCCGAAGATGTTATATCCAAGTACTCATCGACCTTTCTCTTCCAGGCAACCCAGACGCGAGGTCCAAATCTCACCTTGGTCGAAGACCTTTTCGGTGATCTTTAGCACCATAGCTCTGGCAATCGTGCTCAATTCGCGCATCCTCAAGCATCTGCTCTTGCATAGCAGCTATCCATGTCTAGCTTAGGGCTCAGTGGCACAACGCCCGTCTCCAGGACATAATGCTCTCAACTCTTGAAAAGCTTCTGCAAACTCTTCTGCTCATGTTCCGCTAAATCGTGCACCTCGCCTGGGCCATGGCTATTGAGAGATGGTGCAGATGTATGTGCTTGATAAACTGAGCGAAGGAGGACGGGGCTTTCGTCGGAGAGGGAGCCCGTACGTGGCCTTTGGTTGTGTATTCTTTGGAGAGTCTACTTCGAGCAATAGTCATTTGTGCCTGTCTCCGGCCGTACCAGATGATGAAAGAGCGCGTGTTGTCTATTTTCGACGTGGTCGTTGTAGTACTTTTCGAGCGACTAGGCACCGTAGACAGCACGTTCGGCACAATTTTCCAAGGGGAAGTATATAAAGGTGTTATTAAGCTCTTTGAACTCTTCTTAGAAGTTCATCATATGGTTTACATTGAACTTATTCCAATCCTGGCGCGAAATCTTTCCATTGCGCGTCACGAGTTGGCACGTGTCTCGTCACTCAGGCGGTCCATCTCTTGACTTCTTCCGCAACAGATAGATGAATTTCGGTGTTTTGACATATAAGCTCCAGTTCACCGAGCTTCTGTAGACGTTTCTGACAAGGGTTTTCTAGTCCATTGTTGCAAATACCGCAGTGCTTCTAAATGAGGCCCTGGGGAGTTTGAAGCGGCCAGCGGGTGTGATAAGATGGTGTTTTCCAAAGAACGCTCTCTCATCACCACTCTCTTTCGCCGTCCTCTCTGTGTAAGGTAATTGAACTCATAAACAGAAACTCGGGTGAGTCCTTAATAGAATCATTGAGATGCGACTCATAAGCTCAATGGTCATTGTAAGCCGTCCAATGGGTAAAGCTGCAGCTTGAGTCCCTTACTTTGGGGGTTTCCTCAGTCGTGAGATCAAGATACCATGAGGGTTTGATAACCAGCACCACAAAGCATTCCGCTCAATCGGACGGCGCTCCCAATGAGCTATCCTTCATACCCGGACATGTCACGCCAGATATTAGAGCACATGGTACCGTTGCGGTCGTTTTAACCTAAGATGTGCATAGGATTGCCCAGGCCGGCGATGTGATGATCGATGCTGGTCATGATGATGATCCGATACGGCGAGCAGGCTACTGCTGAATCGAGATAGACTGACGAGACTTCTTGGTTTGGCGTGTTGATCCTGCTGCCAAACAAGGCAATGTCAGAGAAGCCAAGGCCATCATCATCGCCCAATATTTCAGAACCCAATTGGGTGTAATAACTTGGTCTGATGCAGGACGTCAAAGTCTCATCCAACTACGTATCATAAGGACAGACAAATATAGTAGAGAGGAGGCATGAATGAATGAGACGTCTCTTTCGGCAATTGATGGTGAAATTGAATATCGTTTTAGAGACAGTGTATCTTGCCTATAGGTACTAACTACCTTGCCCATTACATCGATCTTTCCAATTATTGATCATACTTCTTGATGCTACAAAAATCAGGGCCCAGACCAATTCGGCGAAAAGGGCAAAAAAAAACATGCGGTTTGTGTGGATCGAACACACGACCTTCAGATATCAATTGATTGAAGTTTTACTTCAGTCTGACGCTCTCCCAACTGAGCTAAACCCGCTTGTTGAATATCGACCATGTTATTGTAATTCTTGACCGGTCATGCCGATAGCTTGAGCGAGATGGGGTTCTTTCGATGGCTCGTAACAGACCATACCAAGAGGGAGCTGACTGATATTGAAGTAGCAAGTCAAAGCTGAAGGTCAGGTAAATAGAGTCTACCAAGCCGAAACCTTGATTCAGCGTTTGAGTTCAATGTTCCTCCCGTCATGATGCATGATTATGTAGCAAACACAGCCTTGTTATGACTGTAGAACAAGTCTGGCCAATGCTGGGGTAATTCGTGTCACTAATGATCCTGATCTAACGAATAGATGAATGCCTCGTAATATGCCTGGCTCTGAGCGTCCTAGAGCTACCGTATGTGGCTGCCTTGGGCGAATTCTGGGCGCATAGGGCTGAAAATGCTTGACAAGTCAAAATAATTTAGGCATCCTCACTGGTTGAAGGCCCTCTCTTTGTCGGCTTCTTTTTGTCTCTAATGAGCTAAGCAGCATCAGAGAGGCCCAAGCTCCTTCAGTGGGTCCTCTCAGTGCCGTCCCCTGAAGTCCTAGCTCCTCGCATCTCAGCTCTAACGTCGGCAGGCAATGACACACACGGCGGACCAAGAGAGGGATGCACAGCAACCAACACGAAGTTTCAGATGCATATCCTTGCCTGTATCAGAATTTTATCCTTTGTTTACCTGCAAGCCTGACCAATACTATTCTTGGTCAGTATGCAATCAGCGCGGGGCTGTCCACAATAATGATACAGTTGCACTCTTACTGTATTGATGTCTCCCTCACTTGGGTGACAATGGCGTCAAGCATAAGACCACAATCCCCAGGCAACAGCCGTGAGCCATCTATTACTGCACAGCCTGCTTCAAGCCCTACCTGCACCTAGATTTGGTCCTGCGCAATCCCTGCCAATACTGTCGATAGGCTCTCATGGCCCCTTGCTTCCCAGATGAGGCTTGACTTATATTCCTCCTAGTCCCTGCTAGGACTTTGTTTTGACTTTGGACTAGGCATTACAATTATTCTCTTCAAATATGCCCAACGCGGTTGCTCGACGGTTCTCCTTCTCAACCACCTCCTCCTCTTCCTCGTCTTCCTACGCAAGCAGATCCCGCTTCAGAATGTTGTCCAATATCGGAGAAAACACGTCTGACTTGATATGGAAATACAAGTACAAGATCCTCCATCGCAAGAAATCACCCCTCGATGAGCCAGTGGACCTTGAGAAAGAATACAAGGAGCAAGAGCCAGACGAGATCAACGCCAAAGACCCCAGCTTCGGTGCCGATACCGTCATCCAAACCCTCTACGAGGGCAAGAATTCAGTACCGAGCAGAAATGATTTCGATTGGCAGGACTTCCCACCCAAACAAGTCTCCAAGTCGGTCGCCCGAGCTCGAGATCGCGTCGCCATCAAGGTATACAAGATCAAGGACATTCTCAAGGGCGCCATCTCTGGTCGCTACCCTCTCAAGTATCACCAAGTCGATGTTCAAAACCCTCTACTGGTCGCCGCGCTTGAACCGATTCTCAAAAAAGAAAACCTTCATCTAGACGTCCATGACATTGCAACCTTCAAGGAGCCATTCCGCCCCCTTTGGTTCTGCCAAGACGAGATCCGAGATCTGTATCGAGAGACCAAGCAAGATGACCCTCTCAAAGGCTTCTTGCAGCTGTTCCTCCGAGTCCTGGATGAGATCTTCCGTGATCTCAAAGTCAAGCGCCGCAACCTTCTCGACAAGGGCCTCATTGACTTCCGTACCGCCTGGACTCTCTTCCCTAGAGACTCGACAGCCTATAGCTTCGGGCTGAATTCTGAATTCATTGCCAAGGTTGAAGGCACAGAGTATGAACCCAATGATTGTGTCTTGCAGATTGTCCTCACTGTCAAGGTCATGGCTTTTAATGGGGAAGAGTTTATCTGGAGGAAGAAGTCGCTCACCATCAACGAGTTCAGCGGGAACAAGCCAATTCGCGACCTACGCCACTATCCTTTTGACATGCATCCGGACAAGGACTCAATCATGAACCGTCTGATGGCCCGAGGTAGAAAGGTGCTTGATCTGCAGGGTTTGACGTACTGTTCCTACAATGGCATTGCTTTGCACCCAGGAGAACAGGGCGTCGAGAAGCACAACGTGGAAAGCCGCATTCTTGTCGACGTGGTGGGCTACAACAAGTACCATCTTGCTCAGGGCAAGCGTGAGAACAAAGACCCGGAGATCGAAGTCGTAGACGTGTCACGACGCCGTCGCAAGCAAGAGCTAGAGGAGATCAAACCAGAGGGCAAGAATCCCAAGAGCCAGAAAAAGAGGCTCACCGAGGAAGAGCAGACCAAGAATAGGGATGAACTTCTACAAAAGCCCAACGAACTGGCCTTTATGTCCGAACTTATTGGTGGTTACGCACTGAAGAACAAGCTCTGGGGTGAGACTATTGCTGTGATATGCCAAACAAGCCTGTGCTAACAATATTTAGTCTTCTTCTATGTCGAGGATCTCGAGCCCATCGTTTGGAACGACCAAGCCTACTCGCACCTTGTCTTCGACGAGCAGCAGAAAGACTTGGTTCTATCATTTGTCGAGAGTCATAGTCTCGCCAATGGCACTTCAACAGCTATGGAGGATGTCATTGTCGGCAAAGGACAAGGCCTCATTATGCTGCTGTCGGGTCCCCCGGGTACAGGCAAGACTCTGATGGCCGAAGCCGTCGCGGATCGCACCCACCGTCCGCTCTTCTACCTGCAAGCTGAGGATCTCGGTATCAACGCAGCAGCCCTAGGCGCCAACATCAAGCGCGTGTTCGAGATGGCGACAGAGTGGAATGCCGTTATTCTTCTTGACGAGGCAGATGTCTTCATGGCAGAACGTAACCCTAACGACATCCACCGCAATGAACTCGTTAGTATCTTCCTCCGCGAGCTCGAATACTACCGCGGCATCATCTTCCTCACAACCAACCTATACCACACAATCGACACCGCCTTCCGCAGCAGAGTCAGCCTCCATCTCCTCTTCAAGCCCCTCAGCCGCGAGGCCCGCGAGACCGTCTGGCGCAAGTTCCTCCAGCGTCTACCAGAGCGTAGCCGCATCACAGACGTCACCGACGAGTCTCCAGCCACTGGCTCAACGACGCCCGTCAACGACGAAGACGCCCAAGGCGAGAGTCGCGCAACCTATGCTGACAAGCCGCTCGACGACGAGGATATGGCGGAGCTAGCGCTGTGGCAGCTCAATGGACGAGAGATCAAGACTGCTGTCAAGATGGTGCGAAGCTGGTGTGATCACAAGGGGTATATCATGACGCTTTCGCGACTGGAGAACGGCATCAAGGTGACGAGCCCGCATGCAAGCAAGGATGGCGATGTAGACAAGGATTTGTATGACTGATGTTGGAGCTTTTCTGTTTGTTGATCTCAAGATACCATTTCGTTAGTAGCTTTTCTAGAATGTCAGCACCTGGTGGTAATAATTCGCTATATCTTTCCCATTCATAGTCATCACCTAAGAGGTATACTTCTGCAAAGCATCGTTTGTTGTTCCATGAACGGTGTTGCTGTCGTGATACCCATTGCGTACCATCCCTATTCGTTCCAAGTACCATTTCTATTGCATATAACATCCAAAAGACAAATGCCAACCAACCGTCCCATTGTCAACCAAACAAATTACAAGTTTTGCATATAAATCTCAAACTTCAATTCAACCCCTGGACCGCAGTCCCCTTCGCACACCAGACTGCGCTGCTCTTCCCTTCTTGGTCACGCCTGTGGGAACTGCGGCCTTCGCCTTTGGTGCTATGGTCTTTGCGGTGGCTCCGCGTCCTCGCTTCGTCTTGGGGGCATCGGCGTTCTTGGAACTCGGAAGCTCGCCCTTTCCAGACTTTGCCTTTGCCGGTCGGCCACGGGCCTTAAGCTTTTCAGGCTCGGGCTCGGGTTCAGAGGGCTCAGTGGCCTTCTTTGCAGCAGCACGACCGCGGGGTTTCTCTGACCCTACTTCAGCTTCGGCAACGGGCTCTGAGGCCTTCTTTGCGGCGCGGCCGCGGGCCTTGGGCTTCTCAGGCTCGGGCTCTACAGCCTTTCTGGCAGCAGCACGACTACGGGGCTTTGGCTTCTCTGATTGGGCTTCAGTCTCAACGATGGGCTCTGGAGCTTTCTTTGCTGCAGTCCGGCCTCGAGGCTTGGTGGCGTGCTTGGATGCTTCCTCTACGGGAGCGGCTTCAGCAGCCTTGGCGCGGGTTGGCTTGCCGCGCTTGGGGGCTGATTCCTCGACGGTCTCCTTGGTAGCTTTTGCCGGTCGTCCGGCTTTTCGCCCAGTAGTGGTTTCATTTGACTCGGCGGCAGCGGGTCCTTCGGCCTTGCGTGTTGTGCGTTGCTTCTTGGGTGGAGGCTCAGGAGCTTCAACCTCGACCTCAGTCTCAGGAGCTGACCGTTTTGACCGACCTCGCTTTGGAACAGTCTCGGCCGGGATGTCCTCAGTAGCCTTAGCAGAAGCAGCTGCCCGTCCACGTTTCTTGGGAGCCAGCTCGGGACCAGAAACGGCATTCTCAGCCATCTTGGTAGCTGTCCTGGCCACTCCACGCTTCTTCGGGGGCGCAGGTTCAGTCACAGTCCCTTCAGTAGTTTTAGAGGCCGCTGCCCGTCCTCTTCGTTCAGGTGCTGGCGCTGTCTCTTCCTCTAGGGCAGATTTGGAAATTCGACCACGTCTCTTGGGCGCAGGCTCCTCGGCTGCGGTGTCTTCAGCAGCTGCAGCACGACCTCGCTTTCGAGTCTTGGGCTCAGGGGCAGATTCCGCAGGTGCCGGCCCCTCAGCCTTGTTGGAAGAACGGCCGCGCTTTTTGGGAGCTTCGACAGGGGCATCATCTGTCACTTGCTCATCTTCTTTAGGCTCTGCGGCAGCTCGGCGACCCTGCTTTGCGGCAGGCTGAGCATTGGTTGTGGGAGTAGAAGCAGCAGCTGCAGTAGAATTCCGGGCAGGTCGACCTCGCTTGGCGGGAGAGGGAACAGCACGAGGCTTAACAGTGCGTTTATTTTGCTTGGTAGCAGTCGTATCAACTGCTTCAGTCGCACGGCCCGCGGGTTTGGGAGCCTCGACCTCCGGCTCGACTTCTGCTGGTGATGGTTCTGGAGCATTCTTGGGTGGCCTACCACGTGGTCTGGGGGTTGTCGCAGGTGTCGTGGCTGCTGCTCCAAGTCCAATAGCTGTCTTGGGTGTTCGAGCTGTGGCGGCCCTTCGAGGCGTAACTGTGGCCTTGCTAGCACTAGCAACACGGCGGTCTCTTGAGGACAAGGGCTTCGCAGCGCTCGGGACGACAATTGGGGTGGCGTCGGATTTTCTGGGTCGACCTCGCTTTGCGGTGCTAGGGACTGGGGCCGGAGTAGCAACAACATCGCTCTTTCGCGGCCGTCCCCGCTTCTTGGGAGTCTCAGTGGTAACAGTACTGGCGGGCATGGACTTGCGCATGCGGTTTGCAGCTGCTGAAGGGGCTTTCTTAGCTGCGGGTGATACTGGCGCCGAAGCAACACTGCGACGTCCACGCGTACTCTTGGCAGCAGACTCTGCAGCTTTGTTGGCAACATCTTGTGTGCTACGTCGACTTCGCTTTGCAGAGGATGATACCGGCATGGGCTCGTCGGCTGGCGGGGTGGGAACTTCGTCGGACGCGGGAGCCTCGGCGCTGAAGGATGCCTTTTCAGGTTCTGACATGGACTTGAGCTCGACGACTAAGAAAGGAGTAGAACCTGCTCTCGGAGCTTGCTGGTCTGGTTGTGTCGAAACGGCTCTTTTGGCTTGAGAATCTTCTGGCTGGGAGGGGGCAGCGGCGGAGGCGGGAGGTGGCGCTGACATGCGCTTGATGAGTCCTCGACCAACGGAAAGCAATGTGGAGAGTCTTCTGGAGCTCTCTGCTGGGGCTGAGCCTAGCTCTGGCGATTGTAGCTGCGCTTCTGGTAGACTTTCTTGGCCATTGGTGGGTTCGATGTTGTCGTCGCTTGATGGCTCGATAGGTGTCTCGTTGGGTGTCTCTTCAACGCGCTCATTTTCGCCAGACTCAACAACCTCGTCCCGTTCCGGCTGAGAAGGTGCTTCCTCGGGCTGCTTTTCAGATGACTGGATAATGGTTTCGGTGTGCTCATGAATCTCAACTCGCGACTCGGTCACAACAGGTTCAGGAGCAATGCTTTTGTCGGAAATCAACTGCTCGTCGGTGTCTTGCTGTGTAATGGACTCATCTCGAGTATGCGCAGCAGATTCTTGCAACGACGATAATGGGGCGCGTTCGGGAGAGAGAGCTTTATCCACGTTTAGAGATTCCTGAGGGGCGATCTGTTTTTGTTGCACATGGTTTTGTGGAGAGGCAGACAAGCGCGATGGCTGCTCAGGTAGAGCAGAAGCTTGGGGAGATTCAAGATTGTCGCTGTTGAAGGTGACGTTGAGGGCTGATGAATCGCGTTGCCAGGGCCAGGTGGGAGCGGGACCATGGCTCATTCCGGCTGAAGGCGTAGCTTCAGCAGCAGTATTATGGGACATGAAGAGGGGATTGAATAGAGGAGAAGCTTCTGGGCGATATGACTCGGCAAAGGAAGTATCGTCAGGTTCAGCGTCGTGTGCAGGGCCAGGCATTGCGTTTGGCGCATTAGGCGATGAGGATGCGACGGTGACGCGCTGACCAAAACCGAGCCAGTTTGGGCCAGAGCCAGAGGCGGAGCCAGAAGGGGCTTCCTGGCCAAAATTGAAGTCCATGGTTATAGGCGAAGCTTGAGTTGGGCCATTGATGGAAGATTGGCGATGAAGAGGTTGGTGTTTTTGTTGTTTTGTTTATTAAAGTTGGGTAATGATGTAGAATTGGTACTTCAACACGACGCGTTTCTCCGCGATTAGAGTGGTGTCCCACCTTTAAGGCTTGGCTGATGACATAATTTACTTGATCTTATGTTTCGCGTCACAGTCAAGACAGTGTCTCATGCTTGTCCTCCAGCTCCAGCTCCAGCTCCAGCCGTTTGCAAGCTGCACTCCACTTGCAGCAGTCTATCTCTTGGCATAGACTTGGCATTCGATATCGATTCGTTTATTCACCAACGTCGATTCACGACCGTCCGTAGAGTCTTGGCTTTTGAAGTTTAAATTCTTTGTGCATTCTCACTCTATAAACATTCACTTTGGACGCCCTCTAGCAGTCATGAGCGTTTCCTAGCAGCGTCAGTCAAATGCAGTCTTGCAGATGCGTTCAAATAAACAATTGCACTAAATAAACCTCCACTGCCAACGGAGCAACAACGTTATTGTCCCGCATTCTCACAGCATTAGATCAGCGGCATGTGATGGAGACCCTAGGAGTGTCAGTCTAATCTTTGCACTGCCACCACCCAAAGAGGAGTCGTCAAACAAGTCAAGGAAATTGCCCAACTTATCATTTTTCAACAAACCCGACCAGTGACGTTTTACCCTCCTAAACAGGCATCGCGAGACACGCTTTTCAAGTCCCCTATACCGCTATTCCCCTGTCATGCAGCTAAAATGCACCCGAATGCTTTGGCCGTGCTCATCAAATGCCGGATCCAACCCCCGTCTCGAGTCAGCCAAAAGTAAAAAGTCCCTTCTTAACATGACCGTGACAGCTGCCCTGTCCATTGTCTCTAAATTACAGTGGACTTGTACAACCAGCGCGTTAAACGGTCAGGCTTTAGTGTTGATGCACCACTTCCGCCCTTTACAGATGGCTTCATGACTTGCATCCCGGATGCTCGGGCACTAATTCGCTCAAGCACTGCCACTGCCCCCTCGCCCTCCCTTATCAAACACCCTTCCCTTCCTAGGGTCTGTACGTTGCTCTTCCTCTTCGGAAGACGGCACAGAAACTTTCCATCTGCAACCCGCCAACTCGCAAACGGCTCTGAACTGAAACATCGCCATCCCCCTCCCCCCAAGGCCCTCGTCTACGGCGTTTACGCCAGACAGACAAATCATGTGGCGCCCTAATCTCAATTTTGTCCAGGTTCATTGTAAGTGCCGACTACTGACACGCTGACGGCGGGCGGAGGGTTCGATCTGTGGCTGACGAGACGACACTGCTGTGCAGATATCTACATCATATGCATGGGCCTATCCAGCTTCATCTTTATTTATCCAAAGGGAGATCTAGCTGCAGTCGATGCCTACTTCTTTGGCGTTAGCGCCTCGACCTCGTCTGGTTTAGCTACGTGAGCCACATTCCCGACAAGGTAATAGAACATCAAGCAAAGACTAATCATGTTGTATTCAGAGTCGATGTTCCCCTGCTCAAGACGTACCAGCAGCTGTTCATCTATTTTGTGCCTATTGTCTGTAACATTGTAGTTATCAACGCTCTAGTCGTCGTCGTGCGCCTAATCTGGTTCCGGAGATACCTCAAGAAGGCTGGTTAGTAACACCTCATCTTAATTTGATATGAGATGGATGCTTGCTAACATCACTGCCCTAAAGCCCCCATTTTAGTCCAACGACGTGGTACAGTTGACCTAGGCCCTAAGGAAGACCTTGAAATTGGCGACAAGCTTCCAACACTGGAGCCTATTGAAGAAAGGCCAGAAAGGCCCGCTCTTACAAGAACAGTGACCGATCGCGCTCATGAAACTGTCTCGGGACAAGACGCTCTTCCACGCATCGAGGCCCGCAGTCGAACAGAGCCAGCTCCTGATCATGTAACCCAGAATCCAGTGACAGATATCAAGCCAACAATTCGGCGGGACAGGCCGAAAGAGCAAGATGGCGACCAGCACGGAGCGAGAATCACTTTCGATACTTCGGCCGACCATCATCCCCGGCATGAACAGCCTGAGACGACTCTCTATATCCCTGGGCCTCGTGATCGCGATCAAGGTATGTTGTCACGAGCTCTTGTCTTCTCATTAACTGACTTGGCTAGGTTTACCTTTTGTTGAGCTGAACACCAGTCGTCCTTACAGTAGAGATGCTCGAGACGGTAGGATAGCACCATGTTTATGTCATCTACACAAGGTGAGCTAACTATTCTTCCAGATGATAGCATCGCGCCTGTTTCACGCACCCAATCCACGCCAGTGGGTACCCTTCGGCGCCGGCGCAGCGCTGGTCTTGCCCTCTCTCAAGTTCGTTCTGTAGAGCGCGTCGCTACCGTTGCTACATCCTTGTTCGTCATCGGCAACATTGCCCAGGCACCCAAGGAGCGTTCGCTGGCGAGAGCGCCAACACTTGCGTCAGGTGCCTTTCCACAGTTGTCGCGTGAGGTTACTATCGGACACAACTCGATTTTCAACAACCTGTCGACTGAAGACCGAGAGGAGCTGGGCGGAATTGAGTATCGAAGCTTGAAACTTTTGCTCAAAATCATCGTTGGTAGGTTGTGTGGCCATTGGTCCAAGAAGTATGCTTACGAGTCCAGGATACTATGTCTCTCTTCACTGTATTGGCGCTATCTGTCTAATAGGATGGATTCAGCATGCCCCAGACAAATATACCGACTATATTGCAGAGTGCGGGCAGAACAAGATCTGGTGGTAAGGCTTCCTCTCCCAAGTTGCGAGTGTCTGCCATTCTCACTTACACATTACTCAGGGCCATATACTCTGCCATGACAATGACCACCAACTTGGGTTTTACCCTGACGCCTGACTCAATGATCTCTTTCAACGATGCACCGGCTCCGCTTCTCATCATGAGCGCTCTCGCCCTCGCTGGTCACACCTTTTATCCCATCTTTCTCCGTCTCATTATCTGGACTACCTCAAAAGTGATTCCAAAGCAATCCTCACTCCAGGAGCCGCTGTCCTTTTTGCTCAATCATCCACGTCGATGCTATACCTTGCTCTTCCCTAGCGGGCCAACTTGGGCACTATTTGCCATCCTCACCCTCCTCAATATTGCCGATATCCTCTTCATTATTCTGCTCGACTTGGATAATCCGACCGTCACTGTCCTTCCTCCCTGGCAAAGATTTTGCGCAGCTGTTTTCCAGGCCGTCAGCTCTCGACACACAGGTACAGCGACTTTCAATCTAGGCGAAGTCAATCCAGCTGTGCAGATGGCTTTGGTGGCCATGATGTATGTCTCAGCCTACCCCATCTCCATCGTCGTTCGATCTTCAAACACATATGAGGAGCGTTCGCTGGGGCTTTACGAGGGGAAGAAGCAGTATGATGAGAATGACGGTGGGTCGTACTTCTTGACACATCTGCGGAATCAACTTAGTTTCGATTTGTGGTACATCTGCCTTGGAATTTTCTGCATTTCTATAGCTGAGCACCAAAGGATCATGGATATGGACGACCCAGTAAGTACAATCCCCTTAGCCTCTTATCTACACCTGATTCAGTACTAATTCATTGCAGTCATTTACAATGTGGCCCATCCTGTTCGAATGCGTCTCGGCATAGTAAGTCCGAGCTCCCTCCGTGGAAGCAAAGCTAACCGTGTCCAAGCTGCAACGTTGGTCTGAGTTTAGGATACCCTACGATTTCGTCTTCCTTTTGCACCGAATTTTCAACATTTAGCAAGCTTGTCATTTGCGCCATGATGCTCCGTGGGCGCCATCGTGGGCTTCCCTATGCGCTGGACCGTGCTATTGTCTTGCCGACTGAGCAGTCACTGGGCGCTGTGGTCCCCGGCAGTAACGAGACTCATGAGCATCGCGATTAGCGTGTCTCTTCGATTCGACGTTGCCGCAGACATGGAGGTATTGTGTAGACATTTCTAGGATGATTCGTTGTTTTTGTAGATAAAGGCAATACTGCCATGAACTAGACTGCTGAGGAAATAGAATTCATCAGGAATCATCAAGGCGAACGGAAGAACATGATTGCCCCCTTTCAGGAACGGTTTAGATCTACCCGAACCCTTAGCGTAATAGATAGGAAGTAGTTGGCCATAGGCAGCATGGTAATAAAACGCTTGACATCAAACGTCTACGCTGTAGCTTTAGCTATCTTGACTAACAAAGGTGCTTTTAAGTCGTTCAGATAGTTCAGATAATATGCAAGAGCACTGTTTTTAGTAATCTGTACCCAAGTCTTCTCTCAATTGTCAACATTCTCCATCACTCTTCCTCTTCACTATTGGTCTTGCTGCTCGGTCATGCCCATCTTTTCCGTCCCCCAGGGTCGAATAAGAATGAGCCGCCCTCGTAGGAATCCTTAGCCAATTCATAATATCCTAAATAACTTAACTTAATAGTTGGTAAATGTACAAAGCTTTCACCATTCTTATTCATTCTTCAATATAATATAAAAGAACTAGAGTAAATATTTTATATACATACTCATAATATTCTAACATAGACCGGCCAATTCTTATTCGACACCCCAAGCCGTCTCCGTCCTTTACTCTGGTGCCTTATCAATCAACTCAAAGACGGGCAAGTCGGGCTTGCAAGTGGTATTGATCATGGGCATTTCTCCGTCGGTAAAGTAGTTGGCCACGATTTCATTAGTGCAGTTGGAGGGATGGGCCCAAAATCCGTGCTAGAAAAGACATTAATTAGCATGTATCAACAGAGATGGCAAAAGTAAATGACTTACACCAACACCCTCGTGAACAACAACTCGACTTCCTGGAAAGCGAGCAGAGACCTCCCAGGCATGGCTCAACGGAGTGACAGGGTCGTAGGGGCCGTTGACAAAAAGTACAGGGGCTGTTTCGACGCGCCGAAGACTGTTGGTGTTGACTTGCTCTGCCGCTGTGAACTTCCATCGAGCGCATTGCATTTGCTGGAGCACAAACCCGTCGGCAAAGGAACCCTGAGCGAAGTGGGCTTGATAGATGGAAAAGAGGTCATCAGGATCATCGGCGCGGAAAGAACTGTCACTGCAAGAGACTGCCTTAAGGGCATTCCGTCCATAAGGGTTCCAGGTATCCGCTACCACTGGTAGCTGGGTGGGGTTCAGAGCTCCAGTATAGTTGCCCTTCGAAGCGGCTGTGATTTTGGCAATCACGGCTTGGTAACCGGCAGGGCCATATAGGTTGTTAAAGATTTGCAATTTGAAAGCAGCGGCCAGAGGGTTGCCCTGAAGACCCTGGGCAACATACTCCGGAGGAGCGGTCTCGGGGTCGCTGAAATCCTCCACGATACCGTTGAAGGACTTGAGGAGGCTCTCTGGAGTAGTCCCGTTGCCGGCGAGGGAGCATAGCGTGGGACCGGACTTGATACATTCATCAAATACGTGAAGAAGTGCTTCCTCGGTGTCTCTGTTGCTGCCGATCCAGGTACTTGTCAGATAGTCATCGGCAAGTAGATTGGCATCGAGCAGCATACGTCCGATGCGCTCAGGGAACATGGCAGCCAGCACTTGGCCCAAGACGGAGCCGTATGAGGATCCCCAGAAGTTGACCTTGGGCCCTTGTTTCAAGGCATCAACAATCTCGAGCATGTCTCTGGCGACGAATGGTGTACCATAGAAACGCCCTATATCCGCGTGCGCTTGGTAGCAGGCGTCGGAAATTGCACCGATGGCATGCCAGGTCTCATCCCTGATAAAGTCCCAGTGATTGACTTGAACAACGGCCGTGTCGTCTCGCTTCGAGAGTGCTTGTGTGTCAGCCGCAGATGCATTGCAGCTCATGGGCAGAGTCCGACCAGAACCGCTAGTCTTGGGTCAGTTGTGAAGTTGAAAAAGTCGACTTGAACTCACCGTGCATCAAACCCAATAACGTCGTAATGCCCGCCAAGGAGATGGACAAAGTCCTCGCCTAATCTAACGACTGACTGAACCCCAGAGCCTACGCCCGGTCCGCCAGGATTGTACAAGATGCTGCCCTTGAACGGCTTCTCGGTGGCCTTGGCTCTGACTAGGTCGAGCTGGATAGTCTCCGGATTGCTCTTGTTAGTGTAGTCGAGGGGCACTCTGAGTCTGGCACAGTCATGTTTAGCTTGGCCTTTGTTCAGGGCCTCTTGACCAAATTCCAGATCGCATTGTGCCCAGTCGATGCCGCTCGAATCACGGCTTATAATCGTCGTAATATCGTCCCCGGGTAGAGCCAAGGCCCGGACTGACTGTAGCAGTAGGTGACTGACAAGAAGGCTTTGAAGCTTCATGATGTGTGATAAAGATAGTGAGTAAGTGATGTGGAACGATTGATGTTGATGATCTGAACATTCATCTGGAAGAGGACCTGGCGTCTTAAATACACAGAATACATCTTGGGAAGCAAGCAAGCAGTCAACACTGCCTTGCTCTCTTGCTGACAGATGACGATTGATTTCAGTGGGTTCGTGAGATGAGAAAGGCCATCTATGAATTCTAGAGATTCTCCTTGACAAAAATGATGGTAATTGGCAGAAAGCTTACAACATAGGTTGCTGCTCAGCCCAGATGAAGCGCGACGTTGTGCCTCAAAAGGCTAGCGTGCTTGTGCCTACATACATACCTACATGTCAAGACTCGGCATTGGTGATATCCCCGTACTCTTCCCTTCAGCTGGATCCACACTACGATAAAAGGAAATACGGTGCGTACACAGGGCTCTGCATTATGATTCAACACAATCTTACTTGGTTGATCATTTCTTTTACTGTCGGGTTCAAAGCGGTCGAGTGTAAGCGACAGGCCTTGGCATCTATCTGCCTTGTCGTCTTGGAGCCTCTTGCCAAGAGTGAAGATCTCGGTTTCGACCGAAAGATGCGCATATTGCGCTTCCATTCCATTTGTCGTGAGCTTTAATTAGGCCAGTCAGCCCGATTAGCCATGTATGTAATAACGAAGCACACTCCATAAGCCAAAATGGCCAGTTGACTATTGTATAACTAACTACAGGACTACAAAAGTAGGGCTGAGTATTGGCCAAAGATGTATCCAAGAGTAGACAAAAGGTTTATTGGTACAATGGCTTTTGTGTACTGTACACTTTCATCTGAGTAACTCTGTAATTGATTCATACAGATACTGGTAACTTAAACATCCATCTCTGTTGTCTCTTTATGATGCTGCTGCGGAATATGTAGGTCGTAGCACATAGAAACACAGTTGTAAAACATGTTCACGTAGATATTCCAAGACATGGAGATGTATTCATTTTCATCCTCATAATTAGCCAGGTATATTGTTACAGCTTATGGACTTAATTGAATCTTTCGCATTTTACATGTCAAGTTCTCCCGTCGTGCGTGGTCAACTCTATAGGGTAATCGAACCACTTGAGGCTCAAGCGAGGGTCTAGGCTACTACGTAGTAGTTGAGAATCACCGACTTCTAGAAGGATTAAACTTTACAAGCATTTCATAAAATGGAGTCAAGTCCCACTACCATGGATTAAAGAAGCAATCACATCCGCAAGTCGAGCACTATTGATGGTACTTTTGGCTGATAGACTGATACGCCCCAGTTTATGTCTCATCGCACCATTGGCATGTGCAATGGCGTTGATACGAGATTCTAGACCTCATATCAGTCGCCAATTTTCATCAGAAACTTCACTCTACTAGTTTACCACCAGCCAATTAATCGCAACTCCAGAGTCGAGGCGTCAAGATGAGCGGTGACATTCTTACACCAGCCAAGTCTGGTCCCTCAGCAGACGTCGAGACATCGCCACAGCCCGTGAACCACAACGACAATAATGGCGATCTCGTCACAGCCACAGAGGAGCAACGTCTCCAGCGCGGTCTGCACGAGAGGCATCTTTCTATGCTTGGTATCGCTGGAGCTATTGGAACAGGCCTCTTCCTCGGTCTGGGCCAGTCTGTGCAAACTGGCGGCCCCTTGGGCGCTCTGCTAGGTTATGCCACAGTTGGTCTCGTCGTGTGCGCGGTGCAATTTGCCCTGGGAGAAGTTGCTGCGCTTCTTCCGGTGACGGGTGCCTTTGTGCGACATGCTGAGTTTCTTGTTGATCCAGCTTGGGGCTTCGCTATCGGATGGAACCTTGTATATGGAAACGTCCTCTCGATACCTTCTGAGATCACTGCCATCTGTGTTTTGTTCGAGTTCTGGACCGACATCAATCCATCATTGTGGATCATCATCTTCATCATCCTAACCACTGTCGTTGGTCTCTGCTTCGTCCGCGTCTTTGGCGAGGTCGAGTTCTGGTTCGCTCTTCTCAAGATCCTGCTCGTTGTCTTCCTCATCATCCTGGGCTTGGTCATCAACTTGGGCGGTATTCCTGGTACGGAGCGTATTGGCTTCAGATATTGGAAGGACCCAGGACCCTTTGTCGAATACATTGCAAGTGGAAGCTGGGGCAAGTTCCTTGGATACTGGTCTGTCATGACCAGCGCTGTCTTTTCGTTTGCGGGTGTAGAGTCCATTGCCATGGCTGCAGCAGAGACTCGAGATCCCCATCATGCGATTCCCAAGGCTTGCAAGAACGTCTTTATCCGGATAATCGTCTTCTATATACTGGCTATTCTCGTCGTCGGTATGCTCGTCAGGAGCGATGACCCGCGACTCAACGACCAGTCTGGATCTGCAGGCCAGAGTCCCTTTGTCATCGCAGCGTCCGCAGCCGGTATTCCCGCTATTCCATCCGTCGTCAACGCCGTTGTCATCACATCTGCATGGTCAGCCTCGAACCAGAGCTTGCTCGCCGGCACTCGTGTCTTGTACGGTCTGGCCCTCAAGCGACAAGCGCCCAAGATCTTTCTCAGGACGACTTCGTGGGGCACACCCTACGTCTGCGTTCTCTTCTTCACTTGCTTCATGTTCCTCAGCTTCATGAGTCTGTCTAATGGGGCTATGACTGTCTTTTGGTGGTTGGTTGACCTAACCGCGGCCGGAGTTTTGGTCTCTTGGTCGTCGATCTTGCTCAACCACATCCGGCTGCGTCTCGCAATGAAGAAGCAGGGAATCCCAATTGAGAGTCTGCCCTGGCACAATTCTTGGACTTGTAAGTAACCCAGGTCAAAGCAAAATACACTATTGCTAACACGTGATGTAGTCTACTCCTCATGTGCCGGACTGGGCATGACGCTGCTCATTCTTCTCACTGGCGGGTTCAACGTCTTCACCAGGGGTAACTGGGACCCCGTCGGATTCGTGTCTTCATATTTGTGAGTATTGACGAGACTTTATTCCTAGATGTCATGCTAACAGCCTAAAAGAGATATCCCCCTCGTGACAGGAGCGTACCTGATCTGGAAGTTTGTCAAAAAGACAGAGATCGTGTCGTTATCAAAGATACCCCTTCAAGATGCCTTCAAGCGGTCAGAAGAGGAACATGATGTAATAGACGCATAACATATAGTAGACTCAATTTTAGCTGTAGATTATCAAGACTCTTTTGACGAATGTGCCTTTGTCTTCTATTCCTTTCTCTTTCTCACTTCAGTTCTCCGTCTTTCGGGCGAGACGCCGTTGTGCTCTACATCAATCTCGCCCAATACTCGCGACATGTCACTTTCTATGCCTTAAGTAACATCTTTAGCAAATACCTTGAACAGCACAGTCATTTTTACGCTGAGAGACTCTGTAGTTGAAGCTGGGATGAATAGTGTCGTTCTTGTATACCTGAGGGGTGAAAGTCTAACGGATGACAACCGCTCATCTTAACTATACACAAGATGTTGCTCCTCATTAGGATTGCGTTTTGGTAAGTTAAAGGATAGCTAGGATTCTTTCTACTGTGTTTATTGCCTCTCACGATGTTGTGTTCTCCGTCTGGCTCTGGATGATCAACTCTAGGGGATGATTAAGAGACCAATCGCAGTATGTATAAAACAAACAAAACCGACGAGATTATTTGGTTCATAAAGTCCCATAACCTGTCTGATGTCCTTTTTCATGCTGTAGCGAACTGAGCCGCTCTTGCTTGGGTTTGAGAATGAGTCTTGGTCGTTTGGTTCGAGTCTTCGTACAACATTGCTGTGATCTATTCATTCGTGAACCGTCTCTTCATAGAGTAGAATAGACACAAGTAAGCTACATGAGAACAGTGAGCTACCTAGTGTTTAATTGAGTGGAAGTAAGAATAAAAATCCCCGATACAAGTGAGTGAATGTCATGGCAGATGAGATACCACGACACTCTTTCCATACACGAAGGATTTTTATCGTCAATTTTATCATCGAATTAGCTCAGGGCTTAAAAGATTATTGTATTTCCTTATTCATGTTTTCTATGTCGGATAAAAAGGCTGTCTTTTGTCCAAGAGTGACTTGTCTCTCAAAGCTGGGCGGCCTTGAACACACGAAGCATCCAACACATCACACAAAGTACGTAGAAATGATCGTGCTCCCTTCATCTTTGCCAGGTTCGAAGGACCTAGCTCGCTCGCCTTTCATCGCTCTCTTCTTCCTTCCAATCCCCGACCCCAGTTGCGCAACTACACTCTCTTGCGTTTCTCACACGGACAACATCCTACTCAACCGCAAAGGACTCATACATGGCCCGCCTAAACTGGGAGCTACAAGTCAAGTAGAGAACCATCCATGAGCTTGGTGTTGAGGAGCAGAAGCTGCGGCACTTGCTTCGTCCGAGTTACCCGGACACCTCCTGGGTGTCTCTCATACTACCCCCTACTCTACAATGATGCCATCTCTCGAACTCAAAAGCATATTCCCTCTTCAATAACTGCTCCATAATCGTAGAATATTTCCTAGTTAAGTCAAGATATGAGAGACAACAACAATCCATCGACACCCCCGAGGCTTCATCACCAACATCAGTCCACTGACAGTAACATCGCGATGGCACCTCAGGCCGAGCCCAAGGGTTCCAACGGTTTCAGGTTGATTGAGAGTTCAGCGGCTCAGGTCAAAACACCTCAGCCGCTGTCTGAGCCAGCCAAAGGGTTACAACGCGCAGTTACTGCACAGTAGAGTTCAAGATTACGCATCACGAAAGCCATCCCCTTGGGCCTGCATCCTCTAATGAAGCACGTATCAATCTATTCGATTGATACTACGGATAAGATGACCCGAACAGTGGCTGACTTATGACATGTTCAAGGTCATATGAACAACCTTAATCAAACCCGCACACACACTCTCAAGTCCCGTTCAGCTTTCAACATAGCCCCAAAGTCAAAAGGTTGATGCTACAATGACGATCCCAGTCCAGTAAACTAGGTTCCTGACTCGTCCTCTGCAGCACTGTACTATCTATCAGAGTTTCGGTCCGTAACAAAGCCTCTACTTTAGCCCCGGATTACTAACAAGGCCGAGAACACAGAAGTCATGAGTCGTACACACGCAAATGATGATGCTCGCCCGTTTACAGTAGAGCAAGTTTCAGATCCATTCCTCAGCGCCTTGACGTTATCGTGCAGCTTAAACGGGGTGCCGCCTGGAAGATTAGCCTTTGTCTTGACAGCAGGTCCGTGAGCATCATATCGTGATGTTCGGCGCCATCCGGTGGGAGTCTGTAGCCACTTGATCTACGACTAATACTTCGGACCGAACTCTGACCATTGTTCTCTCGTGTCTGTCAAGTTGCTATTTATGACTCTGTTTGTTCATCAGGGTCCGGCAACTTACAGCAAAGCGTATTGCTTACATCAAAGTTAACCACAGACGAGATCTTGTTAGCTAACTGAGTTTGGCGATTCCATGAGATTCAAGGGGTTGGCAATGACAAAGGTTGATGGGCAGTAGAGTTGGTTAGTGATAGTCATGATTATCAACTACAAATCACAACTGGGACGATCCATCACCAACACTCAACTAACAAATAACGTACCGTAGCAGTAGCACCTTGGGTCTAGAGTTCAGCCCTGGCACTTACACTTACGCTTGCAAACTCGTGCCGGCCACGCTTACCAACATTCCAAT
>JAJJWM010000070.1:0-10609 GCA_021655865.1 Fusarium guadeloupense
CCCCTAGCCAGGTACTCCCTAACCCCTAA
This sequence comes from Fusarium guadeloupense, assembly GCA_021655865.1. Taxonomy (NCBI): domain Eukaryota; kingdom Fungi; phylum Ascomycota; class Sordariomycetes; order Hypocreales; family Nectriaceae; genus Fusarium; species Fusarium guadeloupense. The sequence continues at coordinate 30 of JAJJWM010000070.1, forward strand.
AACAACAAGTATCCCGCCATCTCTTTCGACATTGACTTCCATACCTCTGCCTCTACGGTCGCCAACCCTCAAGCAAGATTACGCTCAAAGCTCAGCGCAAACCACCATTCGCGATCGTAGCCGTAGTCGCAGCCGTACTCGAGGTTCAGAATTATTCAAACGGCTCCCTCGGACATCTTCGGCGCTCGATTTACCAGCACCAGAATCACCTCTACTTCGTACAGTCCCGTCTGCAAGTGATATCGCCCGTTTCAAGAGTCGCAACCTCCTCGCCCTACGTATCAATACTGAAACTGCGGAGCGCGCTGCTAAGCTCGAACGAGAAGACTTCGATCTTGAGCGTAAAGAAGACCAAGAAGCCGAACGCTGGGCTGACGAGGTTGCCCGTCTCGAGGCCGAAACCGATCGCATTCTTGCCGAACAAAAAAAACGCGACCTAGCCCGCATCCGCGCACAACTTGCGACTCCATCGCCCAGATTTCCGAGGTTTTTTGTCCTCGACAAGCTTCCTTTCCTCTATCGCAGTAGGCGATCGAATGCTGCAACCAGTCAAGCCGGCACGCCAAGCCCAAGGGCACCAACCATCTTTTCTCTCGACTTTAGCCCACCCAACACTCCCGAAGCATCTTTATCTCCAGACAAAATGAGCTTTATAGAACAAGGCGGGAAAGGCATTGTACCAGGGATTGATGCCCCTACTTCTGCCAGTAATGGTGGTGAAAGGGTGAGTTCCCTTTTGAATATCGTATATGTAGATATCTAACCTCGTGTTCCCACTTTAGCGCGTGTGTGTAAGGTGCCTTTCATCCGTCATTAATCTCCCTGTCAACACCGATACTTCGCCTGTAGATATTCTCTACTCGACCGCGAACTTGACAAGTCATGATATTGATCCCAAGAGCAGCATTTTGATTGAGTGTTATGTCGAGCTGGGTCTCGAGCGACGCCTTCGCCGCTACGAACGTATTCGTGATGTCATGAATTCTTGGGATCGCGACCAGCAAAACTCGCTTCTTGTCGTTACCAATGATATCTCGCAAAATGCCGACGCTGATCTTGATATCAAATCAGTGCCCCGGACACCTACTCCTCCCCCAGGTTTTACCCTGCAAATGTACCATTCATCGAGGCCTGGCAAGTGGAACAAGCGGTGGATAACCCTGCTGGAGTCTGGTCAAATGTTTGCTTCCAAGAAGCCTGATTCAAAAGTTTCGGACAAGGACAGTACCGTTCTCTGTCATTTGTCTGACTTTGATATCTATACGCCGAGAGAGAGTGAAGCCAGGCGCCATCTCAAGGCACCACGACGTTTTTGCTACGCCGTCAAGAGCCAGCAAAAGACGTTTGTTTTCCCCAATGGCGAGAACTTTGTTCACTTCTTCTGTGCCGAAGATGGGCAACTCGCTAAGCGGTTCCTTGAGTTGGTGCAGCGCTGGCGCAGCTGGTACCTCGTCAACAAGCAAGTGGATTTCGAGAAAAAGGACAAGTCGTCTCACAATGCATCTTCCAAAGCAGTGTCTAGATCGAAAAGTACTGCCGCCGCCAAAGGACATCGTCCTCAGATCTCTGTTGATGAAACCCCTTACACAATCGGTGCTTTCCAGCCGCTTCTCGATATGGACCGTTTTGACAAGCCCATAGAGGAGTTCGGCAAAGACTTGGCCCAGGACAAATCCAAGCCAGAACCTGAGTTCAAGACTGGACTTGTACGCAAGGCCACTTGTAAAAAACAGGATGCCTTGTCCACATCCAAATCACTACATCAGGCACACAAATCACCGCCAACACCTGAGGACATAGCAGCGTTCTCCCCTGCAGGATTGCTTGGTCAAGGCTATGAGGAGAAGCGCAGAATAGCAGAACAAGCGCCAGTCAGTAGCCCCCCTACCACTACTGATGCTGCTTTCACAAAATCTACATCACTACTGGGACATGGCTACGAGCACAAGCGCAGGCTTGCTGAACGGGCGCCAGTCAAGAGCCCTGCTTCCACAAATTCCCCTTTCACAAACGGACCTTCACTACTCAATGGCGGTGTGATGTCGCCTGCGTCCCCAAGGGAAAACATGATGGACTCGAAATCATGGTTTCCTCTAGGTACTGATAGCTCTTCTCAACCACGCTATCGCAGTCGATCTGTTAGGGACCCTACCAGGCGACCTACTACCTCTGATAAAGTACCTGAGATGCCACAGCCTCTGGTCAACCTAACCAATGACTTCCCAGAGCCACCTCATTGGCGTGATCGTGAGAATAAGGGCCACGGTGTGAAGGCACCGGCTGGTGGTCCTTTAATCAGCCTCGCCACAGGTGGTCAGACTAATATGTTCAATAACAACACCCGTAGCACTTCGGGTCCTATCAACCAGTCTCGTGTTCCACCCTCTTCTTCCTCAATGATGGTTGGCAGTCGTCCTCGGAGCCGGTCTACCGCAGGAGCGCAGCAATCGTCAAGCCAAGCTCCTCCAGTTCCTCCACTGCCGATCCGTTCTCTCCGCCGCGAGAAGACGGCACCGCTTGAACAGTCTCGTGGTCGTGATCCTCGTCCACGGGAACCTCTCATTAACCGAGCTGGCACGGTGGGCAACTCGGCGAGGAATTGAGTGGAAGCTGGACTCTTCTTCTTTCAAAAGACAAACTGTTGAACGTCGTTATGAGTTTACGCAATTATGCACATGATACCAAGACAAGGGTTCCCCTTCGTTACGGTTGTGGATCATTCTTATTGATATAAGAAGGTTGGATAATTTCTGCGGCAGTACACATACTGACTCAGTTGAGAATATACCCAGATTTGGTGCAGGAATTTTGGTGTCAGGTACCGTTGGATGAGGCGCTTATATGATGGTTGATATCTCCTGGTATATATCTCTTTTGTACTGACTTTCTTTGGAACGTGGGATCTTGTATTCTTTTCTGTATTGCACCGTTCATCAAAATAGTATTCCTTCGAGCGGCGGTTATAAATATGAGGTGGGAAGGATCCGTCTCCTTTTGAAAATGCAAGACAACTCGGCCTCTTTTGCGAATCAAATATATTTCTAACGTTATTCTCTCTTATTTATTAGGTATCTCTGGTCTATATGATCGTGACGCGCATAGATAAGCCAGCTTCGCTATTAAAGTGACTTTTTGCAATTCGACCGTCCAGCGCACGCTTTCCGTCACTGCCTTTCACTTTTAAAAAAACTCACTGTTCAGAGACGCTCGCTTACTTGCTGCGCTTGTAGATCTTGGCGAGGAAAGCCTCAAATACGGTCTTCTTGAGGCCCTCACTCTCGTCAATATTGGCGATACGCTCGCGGATCTGGCCAACAACCTTTTCCTCGTAATCGAAGTAACGCTGCTCGAGGTTGAGGTCATCGTAGAGCTTCTTGACGACCTTTTCCTTGTCGTCGTCCTTGCGGCCATAGTTCTCCTCGAGAACCTTACGCTGCTCAGGGGTAGCAACGGCAAGGGCTTGGTTGACGAGCCAAGAGCACTTGTTATCCTTGATGTCGGTACCGATCTTGCCAATGTGCTCTGGCTTGCCAAAGTTGTCGAGGTAGTCGTCCTGGATCTGGAAATATTCTCCCAGAGGAATAAGGATATCCTCAGCTTGCTTCAGGTTGCTGGGAGTAGCGAGATTGAGCTGGTGGAGGGCGAGGGCGACAGGAAGGTAGAATGAGTAGTAGGCGGTCTTGTAGATGACGATGAAGCTGTACTTTTCGAGGGAGAAGTTGTCGAGGTTGACATTGTCCTCGGGGGCGGTGAGCAGGTCGCACAACTGGCCGAGCTCGGTCTGGAAGGTGGTCTCGTGGAAGAGCTCGATAAGGTCGACGTAGGCGGGGTGAGAGCGGAAGTACTTCTTGAGGAGAGTGTAGATGGCCGACTCGAGCATGAAGGCGTCGTTAATGGCAATCATGCCAACGCCCTCCTGACGGTACCAGCAGGGCTGGCCACGACGGGTGATGCTGGAGTCCATGATATCGTCCGAAACGAGGAAGAAGGCCTGGAGGAGCTCCGTCATCCAGCCAAGAGTGGCTGCCTGGAAGTATTGCTCCTCGGAAAGGGGCTTCTCAAGGAGAAGGGAGACCGAATCAGGGACAGACATGCCGCGGTTGCATTTTCCGCCGAGAGGGTTGACCTCGAGGGACTAAAGAGGGCGTTAGATGATGCAATTAGTTGAGAATTGGATACGGTTTCAGACTTGCCTTCTTGTACCAGTCGAGCTGCTCCTGGGGGAGCTTGTAGGAACGGGCATGGTCGAGGAGAGCCTCTTCGAGCTTGGGGTAGACGGAGTTGAACTCGTCGAGGGTAGTTTTTTGAGCCATTGTTGCTGAGTTGTAAACGGGAATCTGACGATATTTGAAGATGGTATGTAAAAGAGAGGACCTGAGAGACCGCCTTTTTTCTTTGGGAGAAGAAGAGAGGGAGAGGAGACGATAATAACCGGATCTTTAATCTAATATCTTTTGGTTTAGTTTGCTACCTACGGAATTTTAGCACCACCTAACGACGGGGAAGGGCCCCCGGCCTGCTGTGCCCCTCTTTCCTCATTCGCTGGAGGGGCTGTCGTCGCTTTGATTTGCTCGGTGAGTCCAAATATGGGAGGTCCCTAGGGGACTAGGAGAGGGGCAGCGGGCGGTGAGAGGAGATAAATTATTAGTGACGGTTGGGCTCAACGGTGAAAGGTCAACTTGGACTAGACCTTAAGAGGATATAACATGGACGAGGCTCACTGACGATGATACCCTGAACATCTCTATTAACGATAGTCTTGGTTATTATCAAGCCTCTATTCCCTTGGAGGATTTTTTGTTGATCTTTTAACTTTCATTGGTAGCTTAACTCGATATCTCCGTTGACTATAGCAACTATCAACTATCCGAAACGCCTTATACCCGACCTCCCAACACCAAACTTCATCCTATCTAAGCAATAGAGTCCTAACTACTAACCTCTGACTCTTTATACTCACTGATCCCTTGTGGAACAATATACTTGATCCGTTCATACCAATCAACATCATTCTCCTGAATCACCTCTAATGCGTCAAGCAAGGCCTTCTCCAACGCACCATCCTTCATCATGTCCCTGACGCACGCAGCATTAAGCCCTGCATTGCGAAACCATCCGACATAGACTTCCACATCGTACACATGCGCAAGTCGAGTATGCGTTGGCACACTGTCCATGTCTCTACGGTTCTAGATTGGAGCGCACATTGTCAATACCGTTTCATCAATGATGGCTTCCTCACATACCTTGCAGTCCTGGCACTTATATCCCAATCCACCGACCCATCTGTTACACGCCCAACTACCCCAGTGATGGTTGCAAGGCCAGCGCATGCTCTTTTGTGCAAGCTGTTTCTCGCGTATGTCGCTACAGTATCCAGGTATATTGATGTCGCTCATAAAGTCGTTGTTGCTTCCTCTAGGTATGCCCAGCCAGAGATTTTTCTCGCTCCTCGAACGCATGTCTTGTGCACTCGCTCTTATACCAGGAGTCGCTCGGTGACGAAGCTTGACACCGCGATGATTCGGTTCGCACGTGCTGCAGCGGATTGTGCGAGGTTGTAACAGCCGCTCATTCTGTGAGACGTCGCCCATATTCACGGCCATTCGAATGCTGTGATACATGTCTGTTGACTGGGCCAGTTCAAGAAGTGTCAGTGCTGGGTATGTGATGCTATATGGAATTTAGAACATACAAAAACGCCGCAACGGGTGGACTTTCTATCTCTTTAGAAGACAAGAACCGACTGCGGCCAATAGTCAGTTACTAAGTAACTGACTCGGTCCTAATGGCACTACCGGCATCGCCTATAGTACAAAGTGTGCTTTGGACAAGATGGATGGCAGAAGCAGAACATGACTCAATCAGGAGTGCAACAGACTTGGAAGCTTGAACGTTGTTCACTAACGTCAGCTTGAACTGTGTGTTTGAAAGATAACGGGTTTGCCATAATCAGAAGCTGGATATGCTAAGTTAACACTTGCGACAACGAGACAACCCTTTAACCTACTTGCCTGACAAGCCAACTTATCAAGTGTTCCCACTAGACTTACAGTATACTGGTTCATATGAATACCTTGTTCTTGTCCCATTCTTCCTCCGATTCGACTCTCAAGCTGTCCAGCTGGCTAAAACGATGTCCATTACAAAGTCCCCTATCCCGCAAGGCAAACAGTATGATAAAGTTTCCCAGACTTGTGGAAGCCGAATTTCACTATCATAATAAGAAGACTTTGCATTTTGAAACTTCGCTTACGATATACCCATCGACCTTTGAGTACTTGATACCGTGCCTCTCCGGGTATTTATCGAGCAGGTATCGCACAAAGGTCTCGTGGACGTCTGAGGCAATCAGCCTATTCTGCTCAAAATTTACCCAGGGTTTTTGGGTAAAAGCTTAGAGCGGGTGCCCCATGATGGAGGATTGGTTGGGATTGAGTTTGCTTTCCTCGCAGTCAATGCTGACGCTCTTGTTCAGGAGCACACATACGGGTCACTTGACTTTTGATGTCCAGCTTAGAAGACAAAGAAATACCATGGCCTCAATCTTTCCACTTAGCATCTCCTTCTAAGCAATCTCTGAGCAAGCATTCATCCAAGTCTGTTGTTGTCTTTCGGAGTAACTGATGTTTAGGGGTGTGGTAGCTGTAAAGCAAGGAAACTTGAAGAGTGCACTCTAATTATTGACATCCCTAAGGCTATATCAAGTCCCACATAGTTTTATGGGCATTTAAACTCATAAAACAAGGATCAAATTTGCTATTGAGCCTGTTTAGCCCTTGTTGGCTTGGTATTCGCTTCCCCAGCCATTTACTGTATTTTGACAAAACAACGGCTATAGAGAAAAACCAAGCTGCTCGCATACTTGACTTATAATAAGTATGACCTGATTCTCAGTAATTAAATAAGGAAATTCTGAATATATTGACTTTCTCACGGCGCCATTATCGTTGAACATAGGACTGGGTGTAAGTAAAGCAAGGTTGACTGACTGTCATGTTGATTTGGCAGAGCATCACCGAAAATGACTGCTGAAAAGAGGCTTTTATTATCCGTCAAGGACTGCGGGTTGATATTTACAAACTACAAAACCCATAATCAACATTCACTGATCGACTCTTTTATGATATTCGGCAACATATACAATACAGTGTAGTTGTACAGTGTTGATGATAATAGACACGGACTTGATTCGCGCTTGGTTTCTGATGTTGATATGATGGATTTTATTGTCAATCTAATCAATGAGAGCTCATGACACCTCCTAAACTCACTTTGCGATCATCAAAAACGCCCAATTTTGACCAAAAGCTCTCTGAAATATCTTGATAGAGCTTGGAATATTGGCCGATCTAGCTCTAAAAGCACAGCGCGTCTGCGCATCCCCTTTCGAGCTGTTGCTCCCTCCTAACAAAGCTACCCCACCAAAATCCGAAATCAACAACAACCATGGCTCTGAGCGCGCACGAGATATCACAGTTGCGCGCTGCGCTACAAGACGCTGTTGTCAAGTGCTCAGAAAGATGTCTGTATCAATCTTCAAAATGGTACGTATCCCTAATGCCAACCGGTAAATCACCACAGAAACTGACAAACCCAGGGCCGCCGAACTGCTCAATGCGCTTCCCGAGACCGAAGAAGACGAGGAAAACATCAATCCTGCAGATATCAAATACACCTCGCCCATATATGCAGCGAATAGCGATCCAGAAGAAGCTGCTCTTGAGGCCAAAGAGCTGAGCAAGTACCTCCTAGCCAAATCCCTCTTCGACTGTCGAGAATATGACCGCTGCGCCGCCGTTTTCCTTCCCGACTCTCTTCTCTCTAGCGTCCTTGCGTCGCGTGTCGATAATTCTTCAGCATCTGCCACAACTGGCAAAGGGAAAGCAAAGGCATCTGATGCGTCGCCTGTGGTACCGCTACCGAAACTTAGCCAGAAGAGTCTATTCCTGGCCCTCTATGCCAAATTCATGTCTGGGGAGAAACGCAAGAATGAGGACTCTGAGATGGTTATGGGCCCTCAGGATCTTGGAACAGTGCCCAATAAGCAATTACTTGTAATAGGACGCTTTTTGGCCACTTGGTTCGAGGAGAGGACGACAGAAGATGATGAAGTGTTGGGCAGCCAGGGATGGCTTGAATATCTGTAGGTACCGACATCATTGCCTTGTAACTACTCCAGCTAACCACGCTTACAGATATGGAATGGTGCTCGCCAAAGAGAAAAACGATGATAAGGCATTGGAATTCTTTATCCGAAGCGTGCACAAGTACACCATGAACTGGGGCTGTTGGTTAGAAATGACGTCGTTAATATCACGAGTCGAGGACGTGAGTACAGTTGATGTCTTAAGATAGGTCTGGTAACTAATGAATATCTAGCTGAACCGAATATCGAGACATTGCCCTCAAAACATTGTCTCCTACATGTTCCACCTCCATACCTCCCTCGAGCTCTACCAGCAAGGTCCCGGCCTTGCCAACTCTCTCGAGCAACTCCTTTCTATTTTCCCGACATCTTCCTTTCTTGTCACCTGTAACGCACTGCTAGCATATCATGCCAAGGATCTGATGGCTGCCGAACAGCACTTTACTCGACTGCTGGCGCTCCATCCTCATCGGCTGGATTCTCTCGACCACTATTCCAACATTCTCTACGTTCTTAACCTTCGGCCAAAACTAGCCTTCCTAGCACATCTATGCTCTAGTGTTGACAAGTTCCGACCTGAGTCTTGTGTGGTGATTGGCAATTATTACTCTCTATTATCGATGCATGAGAAGGCTGTGCAGTACTTCCGACGTGCTCTGACGCTCGACCGATCATGCCTATCAGCCTGGACGTTGATGGGTCACGAGTACGTCGAGCTCAAGAACACTCATGCGGCCATCGAGTCGTACCGCCGCGCAGTCGACGTGAACCGCCGGGACTATCGGGCCTGGTATGGTCTAGGTCAGACATATGAGATGCTTGAGATGCACACCTATTCATTGTGGTACTACAAGAAGGCCGCTGGTCTACGGCCATGGGATGGAAAGATGTGGATGGCTGTAGGATCATGTCTACAGAAGATGGGCCGAGAACGCGATGGTATCAAGGCACTGAAACGAGCCCTGCTCGCCGACGCATATTATGACGTGGGCAGCAGCTTTGGTAGCGGGGATCTCCTTGGTAGCCGCAGCGCCACAGGTCATATGGACCCGGACATTCTCTTGCAGATTGCAGCCATGTATGATCACTTGGGCGAAGAGGAAGAAGCCAAGTCGTATATGGAGCTATGCGTGGCCCAAGAAGACGGTGGCGGGGCTGCCGATGTCGACCCAGCCGAGTCAATTGCTATTCACAATGACTCGCCAGCAGGTTCCGACAATGGCGCCGACGGCGACGAGAATTCAGGTAATGAGGGAACGGGAGTCACAGCGGCGACGAGCAAAGCACGCATGTGGCTCGCCAAGTATTCCATGCGCACCGGAGACTACATGACGGCGTCTCGTCTGGCTAGTGAGCTATGCCAGGACGGTGTCGAAGTAGAAGAAGCAAAGGCCTTGGTACGAGAAGTCCGGTCGCGGATGGAGGCGACAGGGATGCTTGATCCGCTGAGCTAGGAATATCGGCAAAGACGAGTAAATGCCCAGTCGTGAAGCCACTGGTGGCCGGTAAAAGGCGTCCCCTTTTTTTTTTTTTTTTTTTAACTTATGAGAATATGCATTACGCAGCTTATGAACTGTATCAATAGACATGGCGCGAGGATGTTTTATAGTTTTGCATACGGTAGTCATGTATCAAATTTGACATGCAATACAGCTCTAATACTCATTCATTTTGGCAATGGACAAGATCGTCAGGCGACCTCATCAGATCTACTGTTGATAACATCTCAATGATCTCCAGGTCATGCTTACAAACGGCATCAATACAGGAGGCAGGGTATTCCCTATATAAGAGGTAAGATCGGCCCGACGATCAAAGTGTATCGCTTCAACGCCAAATAAAGTCAATTCAGCTCGCATAATGGCTGGTTTTGGACTGGATGATGCAGATGGAGCAACTGCATGCCAGACCTTGAATTACATTACTGCCTATAATCTAAAATCCATTACATCCACTACAGTACCTGCAACAAATCGAACCTTTGTTTCAGATGTTAGCAACCTAATATTATCTTAACATTCCTCATGGTCTTTCCCTATTAGATCCTATATTAAATACTTTCAAGTAGTCTTGCCGTTTAGCAGGGCTAAAGAGACAGTACCTCTGCATATGTGCTTCCGTTAACAGTGATTTGATGGAAAGAGCAGCGATACCAGCTACAATGGGACCAAGTAGGCCGGCATTGGCCTTGTTGGCAGCAGCAGTAGGTATAGCAGCTGGAGCGGTGCCAGTGGGAGCAACGGGGGCCGGAGGGGAAGCTTCGGATGGAGGTATGGCGGGCTGCTCAGGAACAGGAGGTACGGGAGCAGCAGGTTGACCTGGAGCCGCAGGAGCAGCTAAGGGAGCCGGGGGAGCAGGCGGCGCGGGCTGCTCGGGCTGCTCAGGGACAGGAGGAGCCGGGGCAGAGGGAGCGGTGGGAGGTGGAGGAGGA